>JAODLM010000802.1:0-102932 GCA_036937905.1 Salvia rosmarinus
GACCCGAAAATCTCTTGGGCTGAAAATGGGTCCGGGCCGGGTCGGCTCATTGCCGGGTCGCCGCTAGGGCAGCTCACCGCCGCCCACCCTTCTCAAGACGCCGCCCCGTGCTGTCCTCGCGGGCTACCGCTGTCTCTAATGCGACCGCGACCCATCGAAAGCACGCTGCACGTTGGCCACGCCCGAGCCGAACATCCGCCGAGAGATGTCGCCGCCAGCCGCCGAGTTCGTGACCACCGCCGCCGCGGGCGCCTGTGATCTGTGCGCGAACGCACGCCTGTCGCCGCGCTCGCGATCGCCTCGCGATCGCGAGGCCGCCGCGAAAAATACCCGTGGTCCGCCGAGACCTTTTCTCGTCGCTTAGCTCTTCGTTCTTCGCTCGTTCTTCTTTACGTATAAGATTACGAGAATAAAATCTAATCTAACCACGGATTTTCGTGGTGTAAAACAAAACCAAAAAATAATAAACGAGCGAGCGATGAACGCGGATCCACACCATTAAGCGCATCGTAATAATTAAACGTGAATTAATCCAACGAGC
Organism: Salvia rosmarinus; assembly: GCA_036937905.1. NCBI lineage: Eukaryota > Viridiplantae > Streptophyta > Magnoliopsida > Lamiales > Lamiaceae > Salvia > Salvia rosmarinus. The sequence continues at coordinate 542 of JAODLM010000802.1, forward strand.
CAAGATTCTCAACCTCGCTACGATACCAATTGTTGGGAAACCATATGTTAACCCTCGCCCGGGATCCATCTTGGATATTTAATTCACCACATTGATTATAAACCTGGTATGCGCCTATATAATTAATCGCAACACGTTGGGGTTTTCACGTGTTTACCTTTGATCCGAAGAGGAACGAGATGAATGGATCGAATGGATCGGACTCGTGCTTTGACCTTCTAGGCAGATCCGGTTGCTCCAATCTCCAACGCCGAGTGAGGACGATCTATGGAGAATGCTTGGAAAAATCACCCTTTGCTTCACTTCACAATTTTCGAAACTCTCTCAACTTAACCATGAGGGGCCAAAATTCTAGGTTAAATGCGAGATTAACCTGATTCTATCTCTTACCTTATATTTATAATGCACTACCTTAATCCCATAAGGAAAGGATCTATGCATATACTATAAATATAATTATATCCGTGGGATAAAGAGAATAAAATCTTGCCTTTGGGAGCATAAGGCGCCGATTTTCCTTGGCTACGGGCTGGATGGGCCAGCCGTGGATCAAATGCAAGGAATAAAGATGGGCCTCAAATAAATTAATTATCTTATGTTCGGCCTAGAACATAAATTAATTTATAAACATTCGATCATGCCACTAGAGAAAGAATGTCGACTTACCCTTTATAACCGAAGTTGAGTCGGGCTTGCACTTAGACATTACGAATCCCAGATTTAAGATATCTAACGTCCATTAATCATTTATAGCAATCTGATCGCTAAAACAATTAATAACTTCATTTCCTTAAGTAGTACCACTCAACCTTATTATTGTACTTGAGCTAACTCAACCGCAGGTTTAGTACAATAAACCTTTTGAGCTCATTAAGGACGCCATCATCCTAAACGGATACGGTGACTGACATGAGATAACTAGCGTGACATACAAGATCGCCATCACCCAAGACGGAGAATCTGGTTAGAACATATAACCTCACCCATAACAAGTCAAAGTGATGGTCAAGAACTCATACTCACCTAATACTTATCGAGGTTTAGATCATCGAAGTCATCGAGATCTTAGTTCTTCACGACGGTCGAGATAGAAGAACATATCTCATCGTGATCCTTCAATACGTCAAACGTATCAAAGAGACAAGCAACTAAGTCAAGTCACTTTATCTATATCGCGGACTAAAACCGAACTCGTCCTAAAGTTGTCTCACCAGTGAAACTTTTATATCTCATTAGTTTGACCAATCATACGGACTTCGTGATCTTCTACACAATCGTATGATCTAACTTATATACGAGATAAGGGACAGATATATGCAATCAAGTATTCAATTCGATAGGAGATTGTAATAGTGGTAACAGAAACATTGTATACAAGCTCAACCAAACCGCTTTCAAGATACAAATCAACAATCTCCCACTTATACTAAAGCAAACTTTTAGTATACAATGTGTCTCTACTAGCTATTACAAACAACCATCACTTTGCTTCTCCCACTTATACAAAAGTTTCCTTTCTAAGTGGGTGCCATCAAGCGCAATCCAAGTCCTCTAACGTGTCCATCGTAGACTTTTATGCAGCTCTTCGTGAATGGATCCGCTAGATTTTCCGTCAGATCAATCTTTTTCTATCAAGACGTCACTGCCTAACGATTTCTCGTATGACATGGTACTTTCTCTCTATGTGTTTGGTCGCTTTGTGGGTCCGGGTTCCTTCGAGTTTGCCATCGCACCGAGGTTATCACAAGAAACTATGATACTCTTGGGCAAACCAGTACCACATCTAGATCCATGAGGTAGTTCTCAACCATACGGCCTCCTTAGAAGCCTCACGGCTGCACATATTCGGCTTTCATGGTAGAGTCCGCAATGCATCGTTTGCTTTGCACACTTGAGATACGGCCCACCTCCCAAGGTAAACACATAGCCCGAGGTCGACTTTTTCTAATCACGGTCGACTTGAAACCGAGTCTCAGATAACCCAAAGGCATTAGACTATCTCGCATGGTAAACTAGCCTATAATCTCGAGTCCTTTCGTGTACTTGAGTATATGCCATCGCAGTCCAACGAGCTTGGTGCTTGAACAGCAATGCGTCGAAGAATCAAAAGAGGCCCAAGAGAATCAAGGCCGGGACCTCGCCAAACCTCGGTAATGCGAGCGCCTCTATTCAAATCCGTATGAAATATTTGGAGCCACATCGAGTCTTTCCAAAACCTCCTCCTATGAAAGCGAGGATCCAAAAAAGTCAACGGAAAGTATTGTGACTACCACCGTGGGTACGGTCATGATACGTAAGATTGCAAGTCCTGAGCTCACGCAGTTAGCGAGCTCGCTGAGGAAGAAGAAGACATCGGCCGACTCGCTACGGTAATAAAAAGCGCAGAGGGAAAATGGAGGTGGTAATAATCATGACCAACCTCAACGCCACCCGACCTGAAGATGACGAGGACGAAGGTCCCAATGCAATGGAGTGTCTATGCTATAATCGATCGCGGTTGGTACAGCCAGTCGTCACTTAGAAATGAAGCTCGGAGGTCGACCCCGAGGAGTCGAAAACAAGCGACTCGGATGGAGAGAACATCGTGTTCTCAAAGACGACCCAAGATTCAAGATCATGCTCACCAGACGCCATTACTATACAAGCCGTGGTGGGCAACAAGAATGTACATCGGGTCTACATTGATATCGAGCCTCCGTTAGCATCATATTCCAGCCGCCTGGATAAACTTGATGTTGGAGGAATTCGGTACCGCGCACCTTCCCAACCATGAGCTTTACTCAAGAGGCTGTTCAACCCGGGAGTCATTACCTTCCTGCTTCAGAGGACGTGCTCCCGTGTCTGCTACTAAGGCCATTCAATTTTTCCTCGTCCGAGCACCTCTCCATACAACATTATCCTGGAAGAGATCGTCAGATGCAACCGAGGCCGCCTGCTCCGTGTACCACCACCATTAAGATACCCACCTTGGGAGTGTTAAGCATCTGTGGTGACCAAACGGCAGCTAAAGAATGCCCACGTAGTCTCAACTCAAGAGGTGGCTCTTACTCGTGCCTAGCAATTACGTAACCCTCCGGTTGCCACCTCGGGATGATCCGACCGAGAATCTTCAGCTATACGACGACCCACTCTTCCAAAGTTGTCAAGGTTGGCACCCAAGGTTCACCAATATTCGCCAACAGTGTCAAGTGCTTCTAAGGGAATATAGAGATGTATTTGCATGGTTCCATTGATATGATCGGGTCTCGCCCGAGCTCATAACTCATCGCCTCAACATCGATCCGGCTACTAAACCGGTTCGGCGCGTAGAGAAGTTTTGCCGCTGAGCCAGTCATAAGAGACGAGGTAACCCAACCTGTGAGGCTAAAACTCTCAGACGAGGTTAAATACCCAACCCGGATGGCTAATCCCGTTGTAGTTCGGAAGCTGTGAGTGGACGACGATGTGTGTCGACTATACCGACCTCAATAAACACCGCCAAAGGATCACACCTCCCGACATTGACAAGAAGGTGGAGGCATTGGTGGGCATGAGATCTTCGCCTCGGATTTATACAAGGATACCACCAAGTCCCGATGAGTCTTGAGGACGCCCCAAAACAGCGTTCTCACTATCGACTTCGCAGTTTGCCACCGAAAGATGCCTTCGGTTTGAAAACGCTGAGCTACCTATCAAAGGATGGTGGACGCGATCTTCAAAGATCACATAGGAAATTGTTGAGGTCTATGTCGATTTATATAGTAGTCAAAGCAAAAGTCGAGAACTCGCGCCACTGACCTCGAAACTATTCTTCGCCCTCAGTCGGCCAACCTCAAGCTTAATCCCAGTAAGGCACATTCGTAGTGAAGACGGGTAAATTCGGGATGTTTGGGTTTCAAGAAGGTCCGAAGCCAATCCTACCAAGGTGAAACAAAGGTTCGACATGCGGTGTCCCGAGAACCATCCGTGAAATACACAAACTCACCCGGATGCCCGGCCGCCTCGCGATTTCCTATCTCGAGTCGCCGAGAGCGAGCCTTCCTTCTTCAAGATCCCGAGAGAGCTCCAGTTTCACCGGCGGGAAGAACACCAGTCGCCTTTCACGCACCAAGGAATATCTCACCGACCGCCGACACTATCCGCCCAAAGCAAGATGAAACTCTATCGTTATATCGCCACCCGGACGAGGCAATCAAGCGGATCTTGGTGCGAGATGAGATGGGACGGCAACTCCCATCTACTTCATCAGCCGGCTCAAAGGACCGGAGACGAGGTACACCAACCTCGAGAAGGTAGCTCGCCCAGTGAACGCAAGCGACGCCCGCCTTACTTTCAAGCTCATTCCGTCTGTGTACTAACGACTTACCTTTAAGACAAGTTTTATCAAACCGAGTCATCTCGGACGTATAGCTGTGGGCACTCGAGCTCGGCGAGCACGACATCTCATACTCCCCTGTGCCGGCCATAAAAGGCAAGCCTTGCATTTCCCGTGGAGGTCAATTCACAGGTCGCCTACCACCGAGGTCACCCCCGCCTCACGGTGGAGGAACTGTCCTTGCATCACCCGTTGGTTGTTGGCAAATGTATGTGGGCGAGCTTCATGCAAGACGGCAATGAGCGGGCATCCTCCTCCGGCCCGATAAGCAAGAAGACATCGCCTCCGGCTTACCTTCCCGACCACCAACAACGGGTGGAGTACACGATCTCGTGACTCCGCCTAGCAAAGGAATTGAAAGTGACAAAGTCCAGATATTTGAGATTCCTGTGTCGTGGTAAACCGGTCTTAGGCACATATGAGGCTAAGGAGGATCGAATGAAGCAGTACCTTGAGAAGGCAAAAGAGATGCTGGCCTCATTCAGATACTTCAGTATTAATCAAATCCCACGAGGGGAAAACAGCCGAGCTGACATCCTTAGTAAATTGGCTTCGTCATCGGCAAATCCGCCAGTAGAGGAAGTTCATTCTAGAAGCATTGAGGCGCCCACGCCGTCATTATCTCGTAGGTGAACCAAACTGGATGACGCCCCTAAAAGCATACCTGGAAGTTGGCACACTACCTCAGGATCGGCTTGAGGCCAAAAAGATGATGGTGAAATCCCAGAAGTATCTTATGTATGAGGGCTCTCTCTACCGGAAGTCTTACCTTCAACCCTCCCGAGGTGCTCACGGGCGTAAGAAGCCGACTACGTGTTTAACGAGATTCACAGAGGATCTTTACGGCACCACATCGGCTCACTCGGCTCTTTCAAAGAAGACGTTGAGGTCGGGATATTATCGCCCACCCTTATTCAAGATTCGCCGAACTCGTCAAAAGTGTCCGGTGCCGCCTTCACCCACGGCCAAAAGCTACCCCTGATCGATCCGGCAGCCTGCGAGCCCATGGCCTTTCATGCGCTGGGGATCGACATCATAGGTTCGCCGATCGAGCACCGTGTCGACCGATATTTAGTCGTAGCCATAGACTACTTCACAAAATGGGTCAAGTCGAGCCACTTTCAACCTCACGAGCAAAAGGATTCAAACCTTCGTGGAAGTATATAGTCCGCCGCCGCATACCGCACATTCTCGTCTCTGACAACGGCACCCAATTCGCCGACAAAAATTCAAGGTGGTGCAAGAGCTCGGATCGATCAACGCTTCACCTCGGTCGCACACCCACAAGCCAATGGTCGACCGAGGTGACGAACCGCACGATTATACAAGGATTAAAGAAGAGGCTAGACCGAGCTAAAGACGATTGGTGAAAACCTTTGAAGTCCTCCGGTCCTACGTAACGACACCTCGGACTTCGCATCGAGAAACACCTTTCGCCTGGTCTATGGAACTGAGGCCGTCATACGGGCCAAATCGCGCATCGAGCCCACGCACTCTTCACTTTGACCCGATGGAAATGAGACGACCATGGACCAACCTTGATGCTCAAGAAAAACGCTAACCGCCTTCATAAACGGTTAAGTATAAGGGCCAGTCGCACGGTATTACAATAAAAGGGTCAAAGCCTCCGTGACCGCAAGTAGGGCGACCTCGCCCTATGAAATAATGAAGCCAGCAGAGCGTAACGCCTTAACAAGTTGATCCGACATGGAAGGCCCATACCGCGTTCACGAGGACCTCGGCAAGGGGCCTACAAACTATCTCACCTATCCAGGTGCGCTTATCCCTAACTCGCATATTTCTCATTTAAGGAGGTACTTTACATAGCTTCGATTTCATATCGACCTTATGTTAGTCTCCTTACTGCTTTGACGGCGCGATGTTATATACTTGTTGAATAAAATATTTATTTTCTAATGAGTATTCCATTTTATTTATATGTGAACATCTATTTAGATATACCGATTTAAACCTTCACGGGGACGCCTCACGAAGATGAATAACCCACTAAGTAGGGTCACTCACTAGCTACCGCACTCGTAGATTACTCATTAAATCAACGCCTCAAAGGCAACGACATACAGCACTACTCATTAATTTGAAGTCTACATGCATGCATGCATTACTCATTAAATCGAAAAATCTACATGTAAAAGACATCCGATCGATCTCACCAAATTATGCTGTAGATACAGATAAATACATTTACGACCAAACTAAGTCCTAAGTTATGTTTGTACCTCTCAAGAGGAAGAACGACACTTCAAACGAGTCTAAATACATTTATACCTACATACAAAGTCCCGCGCTATATACAAACTCATTCGGCCCGGCCCGCCGAGACTCACTGAAGTCGAGATAGTTACGAACAAAATCCCGGTCGGCGATGAATACCCGAATGAACTCGTGCCTCCACCCAATCTATGAGGACGGCACCACCTCGCCCGCCCGGTGCGATCGACCACGCAGGCGGATTCCGCCCGGGATGCGATCTGTATCCGAGGGCACACCTCGACCCCGTGAGCTCGACGCCGGGCGTGACCATGCCTCGCCCCGAACTGCCGCTTCCACGCCGACTGCTGCCGCGCACAAGACGCCCGCCCGACCCGCCGGAAGGCCGCCCTCTAAGCGCCTCTTCTGCGTGGACCCATTAGACGGAGCACTTCGCGTGATCAGCGTAGCCGCCTCCTCTTGAGTCTTCAATTATTGGACCGGTACCTGTAGACTCTCTGGATCGGGGGCATGCGCTGCTTGGGAACGATCTCGACATCCGCATGTATTTCGTGATAGAGTCGATGCAGCTTTAAACTTCTTGCTATTTGGCCCTCCTCATCCTCAAGACCATGCCCTCCGCCAACAAGCTCGAACTCGATCGTCGGCTTGAGATATGGTAGTTCCACCATCCGCGGATTACTCTTCTCATACTGCATGCTCTTCCGAGATCCGAGCCGCCTCCTTCGCTGTCACCTGAGCCGCCTCTCGCATTGCATCGACCGCCCTCGATCACATCTCGCAGACAAATCACCCCATGGACTTGAGTTGTGTAATCCTTAACTTTAACGCCTCATTCGAAGTAGAGGCGGACCACTGCATGATCGCCCTCATGCAACTTCGCCCGATTCAGCCGACGATGCCGAGCCGACATCCATTCTGGCCAGAACCTGAGTCAGCTCGGCAGACCGACTCCTCCAGTGCGTCACCTCTTCATCCTTCTCGACCAAAGCACCTCGGACTTCTTTCACTTTGTTAGTAACTCATGATCAAGTCCAAGTATCGACATGTGGAGTGCTAGAAATAAACAACACAAAAGGCATTTTAAGAAGATGTATATTACTCAAAATAGAAGTTTGTACAACACAGATCCTATCGATCCCTGCAAATCGACCTATTACATTGGGTCCATCGACCAGCTCATTGTCGGCCTCACCGACCTCCCGCGCGCCACCGCTGCACCACCGCACTTCCGCCGCTGCTTCCTCCAAGGGCCGCTGATCTCGGAAGGGACGACGTCCGAGCTCGGTCCCGCCTCCGGTTTGCTCACCTCGCCAAAGGAGTGCTTGAGCTCCATGTCTTCATCTTCCTTGACGATTCTGACCTCCGCCGCCGAGCGAGGCAGAAGATGCCAAGGCATCCACCACGGGGAAGGAGGTCGCCCCGGCGATTATGCGGGCATAATTCATGTATACCTCCCGAGGTGCGACCTCAACCCAACCGTGCTGGGCCTTATCAAAATCAGGTCTCTCGGCCGCCAGTTTCTCCAGGTGGGCTGATATCACCTGCGGCCTCATCACAGCTGCCAGGTCGGAGATGAAGGAGGAAAAACTCTCCGACTCGATAAGCTCGTTGGCAAGGCCCTCAAGATAGGTCCTTGCCGGCCAAGAAGGCGCTTGTCTGCTGCCGCTTCTTCTCCGCCTCAGCCTCCTCCTCTCACTGGCTTCCACTTGCACGGGCCACTCGTGAAGGCCCGGTCTTCTTAAGGCGCTCTCGGCCGTCTTTGCAACTTCGGCATTCGCCAGCAGTTCCCGCCCGCCTGCAGCGCTCCAACATGGATTCAGCGGCTGCCCTCGTAGCTTCGTGGCGCGCTTTTCTCCATGGCCTCAGATTGCGAGACGCTCAAGAACAAAACCGCCATGCGGTCTCTCACCGCCACCGAGGCCGCATCCCGAATATAAACAATTAGCAACACGTAACGACAAAGTTACAAAGGAAAAGAGTAGCGATTTATACCTTTGGGAAGGATAAAGGAGGCCGGAAGCCGCACCTCGGGCAAGGATCGCCATGAACCTCGATCTCCGCGTCGGGGCTCGAGGTCGCCCGAGGCCGATCCAAGAAGTCCCTCGGGCGCCCACCACCACCACGGGTCTGCTGGGTGGATTCGCCTCGCCTCGCCTTCTTCCTCGCGGCCCTTCGCCAGATGGTGCGGGCGGCGAGCTCGCTTATATCGACTTCTCGCTAGGTCAATCTTCACGATACTGAATGAGAATTTCGTAGCACAACGAATCGACGGGGAAGGATAAAGATAAGAAGGTTGCCTCACCCAAATCGCACCACATCGGGCTCCCGACCTATAAACACTCAAATTTCAAAGATTGTTCAAGTCATCCTCAGATAATTGATCGATAGGATCTCACCCATATCGCTCAACATCTTCTCCATAGGCCCAGGGATTGATTTTCACGTCCTTCATCGCACCGATGCCCCACTCATACCTCGGATACCCCTCAACCCGCGAAAGAAATATCTATTTTGCCGGTGAGATACCTTCGAGGGGGACGCTTATCTTAAACTTGAAAGCGGGTGATAGGTAATACACCCCTATGAGACGATGCTAAAAAACGCATCAAAACTTCAAAAGAAAACTCCTCGCCTATGCAGAACAGCCAACCCTAGCCCAACAACCGGCCTAATAGAATTCGGTCGGTTGGCATATGGGGATCGAAAATACTCTTGAAGGCTAAAAAAAGGGCAAAGGAAACCTAAGCCCACTATTAAACTATCTACAAAATGGTAATAAACCCTCCGAGGGCCATAGCCTATCATTGGGTTTCGCAGCACCACCATGCATCCTCCGAATGTGGTATTTCTGCAACCTCCAAGAGCTCCTCCGTCGTTAAAGTTGATCTCGCGCACCAATTCGATGTCATCCCATACCGATGACACCGTGAAACCCTAGAACTAAGTCCTATAGATTTACCTAGGCGGTTGTGGCATATATAATCCTCACATCGAATCAGGCGGCGTAACCCGAAACCGAACCAAAATTATCGAGGCGAGAAGAGGAATGAGAAGATGAAGAGTACATACTACTTTTTACTCGGCGAGATATCCGACTTCTTCAAAAAAATTTGAAAGAGGAATTGGGAATTTCTACAAGTATGCTCTCGAATAAAGCGTCGAAGAAGAAAGTGAACAGTTGCCTCGTTTGGACCTATTTATAGGCAAATGGCGCCTAAAATCTATCGTTTCGTTTATCACACGTGCTCATCTACGATTGGATGTGTGATCGACGTCTTGCATGCTGCTCAAGTGCCCACTACCGCCTGGCGCGATGACGTACTCTATGGAAGGCAGACCGCGGTCACCGATCACGTAATGATTACATTGAGCTCGGACGCGGACTACACCCATGTCCTCCTCGCATCGGACAGAAGTCTTTCGTGTCGGACCTCGGCGTCCTCCAAAAGCGCAGAGCCATACGGTCGCACTCGCCTTCCTTCAAGAAACAACACCCAAATCGGACCTCGGTTCCTGTCAACGAACAACGCCTTACAAGAGATTCTCCTTCTACCGGACCTCGATGTCCTCCATAAAGCGAAGCCGCCTGCACCAGACTCTAGGTGTAACCTATACAAAGATCCGTGTCATAATTCGGCTTCCTTGTGCGTGAAGAGACAAGAACCTTCAACGAAAACTTGACTAAGTAACATCCCGCCTCGGCAAAGCATTCTCCGCTCACCTCGGCAGGCTATTCCTTAACTTTTGAGGCTATGATAGATATGGCCCAACCTCTCGGGCCCACTAGCGAGCCCAAACGATCCAGGCCTAACCCAATGTTGCCCTACTCGGTTCGCCCGAATCACGACCCCAAACCCTAATTAAAGGCGGAGTCGAGGAAACGATAATGGGTAACGGTGGAAATCATGGGCAATTATGGTGAGATCATGGTCGGTTATGGGAGGATCTTGAGCCCGCCAATCAAGGGATTCGTGACAAGGTTTACGTTTATGTATAAATAGGAGTTAGATTGAAGGTAAAAGGTTAGTAAATTCGAATACTAGAGCTCTTTGAGATACTCATTGTAATACGATTATAGTGAACATCTTGAGGACCATCACCTCCGTGGACGTAGATCTTCTTCTTGATCGAACCACGTTAAAACTCCTGTGTCCTTTACTGCTTTCTCTAAATCTTTCATACCGAAATAGACAGATTCATCAATTATGTTTTATCTATTGATTATATACAAGATTATTGATTTTGTTTACTTATGTATAGGATATAATAAATATCTTAACATGTTATCTATAGAAATAATTTCAATATTATACATATAAATAAATTAACATTTTGTTGTTTTATTTAAGATGATAATATTACCATATAATATTATATAAATATATAATTTAGATTTTAATTTAATTTTATATCTAATAAGTGTATAATGAATTAATTATTTTATACATCAACATCCATATTTTTAAATGAAGAGATTAATAAGTACATGAGAATGGTAGGAACTATTTCACTTTTGCAAGAAAATAAAGTAATTTGATTTAAATCGTTGACTAGAAAATTTACCTTTAAATCAATACCATATGTGATATAAATATAATATAATAAATATCGTTACAAAAGCGCACTTACTTGATTTGCAATACTAACTTAAATTACGTTAAACTTACTAAGTTATATAATATATTAGATCGGGTAAAGTAATTATACGTATTGTTTTATATATTAATATAATTAAAATAAAAATATTTTTAAGCATTATTCGTTCTATATATTTTTACGAATTTCTAATCGCATCCTTCATCACATGCAAGTATTTTCAAAATTTTCACAGATTTCTCGGTTCTTATAACTAATGTGTTATGAGAATTGTAACAACAAAAGTTACATAAATTAACTAATTAATAAACTAAACATTATAAAATATATGAAAGTATAGGAGTGAGATTATGAGAATATTGCAAGTATTTAAATGCCGAGCATGAAATATCTTCCATAGTACTATTGTGTTTAAACAATCAAAACATGAAATTTCAAGATTATCTTTCATAATTTTGAAAATTTTAAGACTAGATTATAATTAGAAATATGATAAATATTAACGTTGTGAAAGATTGCTAAATGGCTAAACCCAAATCTAATATTTTAGGTAGTGATGAGGATGATTAGATGCACGATAGTTTTTAATAAATTATGAGTAAATACAAAGTTAATGTAGAATAACCTTATATTTAAATTAGTATTTGTTTCAATGAATTTTAAGATAAACTTATTATTAACTTTGAGTTTGATCAATTTCTTTTGATTTTTTTTTGCAAACAAGAGATGGAAAAAGCGAAGAACCTCAAGTTTGACCTATTTTTCTATTATAATTTGACATATCACGTAGCATTTCTTCCGAAAATTGTCATAATATTGTAAATTATTAAATGATTTTATCTATTCGAAAAACAATTTTATAATTATTTATAAATTATAATGTTAAATAATTCCGTCAAAAATTCGACGGGTTACACACTAAGCGATAATTAAAGCCCGATATAATAAAATTTGTCCAATTACATAGTACTTTTAATCCAAATTTATTTATGGGTTACACTATGCGTAAATTTGTCCAAATATATTTAATCCACATCTAATTGTAAGTAAATAATTTACAATATTTAATTTTATTTTTCTTTACAAAATGTTCATTTCTCTCCTAAGTATAACAATTATTAGTTGTCTAACAATACACAATAGTGTATGTTGCTTGGTGTATTTGTATATAAGAGTTGATTAAATGATTTTTTGTCTCGATGTTAATATTTTATGATTAGTTTTTTCGCCTCGCTTTTGTGAGTTTTGATTAATTTATCGCCATGACATTATGCATATTGAGTTACTTGACAATATGTATTTCTAGGACATTAGAGGGAAGAGAAAAGAAGAAGCGAATCCATATTCTATGGATGAAGATGTTAAAAGAAGAAATATTAACATCAAGAATGTTCAATGTATCGAGGATACCTATTTCAATTTTTCGACACTTCCTATGTTATCTTAAAATAGTTGTTGGTATGATTTATCTTTTCGAGAAAAGGATGGTGTGTTTTATTTTGCAATGGATTCATATTTTGTGTACATTGATATTTATTTTGATAGAAAGTTTGGTTGAAAATATACTTTCTCCAAAGATATTAGGTATATTTTTTATACCATTAATATTGTTTTTTAGGATGAAATAAAATATGAATATCTTCTTTAATTTATAAATTATAATATTAAGTGAATCCCGTCGAAACTCGACGGGTTACTCACTAGTTATCTAATTATTACAAAACCATATATTATCATAATTTTCTCAATCCCTCTCCATATTAAAGAATCACATCCCTTCTCTGACGGCTCCATTTCTCCTTCCCAAAAATTTATGGGAAAGAGGAATATGCATTTAGGACAAATGGTTCAAATTTCATTCGTGCGTTATCAACACACAATACATATGTATTATTTATTTATTGAAAATATTAAATATATCCAAGCTAAGAAATATACACTACTGTTCTTATCTTTTAATATTTCCTTGTTCAAACTCTAATTCATCTAAAGAATCTTACTTTCTTGGTTTATTACTTTTTTTTTTGATATCATGGGAACCCATGGCCGCTACCTTAGGTGCGCACTTGGGTAAACCCCACGTTTTACTCAATGCGCACCTAAGGTGGCGGTGCGGGTTCTCACAATACTAAAAAACCCGGTAAAGTAAGATTCTTTAGATGAATTAGAGTTTGAACGGAAATATTAAAAGACTAAGAACATTGTAGCATATTACTAATAATTCTTCAAAGCGGCATCTTTAAAATTAATTATTAAAATAAAGAAATGCTATTTGTACATAATATGTATTCACATAATAGGATAGATTAGTAATTTTGCATGATTAGTAATTAAGACATCATAAATACAGATTGAGTAAAGTATGATTTCACTTTAATACCCTTAACCTTGAAATTAGGAATAGTTTAGCAAATTTCCAATTCCATATTCTTTCCATAATAATTAAGCATTTCTTCCCATAAATATATTTAACTAATGTCGTTATTTTAATTTTTTTTATTCTATAATTTAGTGGAAAACGACATATAAGATCTCATTAGTTCAATATTTAATATTGCATTAATATTACATAGATTCAACATATAACACAATGTTAATATTTCTACATCGTCAAAGGATGATTAATACTAGTGTATGTTAACATTAGGATAATGAGTTCATTTTTGAATAATAATAATTCCAATCAAGGAAGGGATAATTGTTTTATTTATTGATTAAATAATATATTTAATTTCATATTCTTTTCTTCACACATTCACATCATCCACAAATTTATGGAATTTGGTTTCATCTTGTTCTTCGTCACTTGATACACAATTAATGTTATAACAAGTAAAATACATAAAATTTATATTATTTATCTTACACTATAAATTAAATTCGAAATATATTAAAAATGACCGATGAAAATAAAAATTATGATATAAATCTATATTGGAATAATATCTTAAATTCAAAATTAACATATTATAATATACATAAAAATATAAATGTATTCAAATTAAAATATTTAAAATTAATAAGTATCCATATATGCATAAAAATCGATATAATGGTATAATTCATACATATTTATATTTCCAAAGTGGTGATTTTTTAAGATACAAATTAATCATTTTGTTTCCAAAATTATTTGAGTAAAAAAGGAAAATAAAAACATCACAATTTCATAATATGACTGCCAAAAATGAATTAGGGATAATTTGAGAATGATCTTTATACTATAATTATTAAAAGTATTATATATGTACATATTATGTATATTTAGCACTATATTAAAATAAATTTGAAGATTTTACCGACAAATTTTGGTTGGATCTGATCTCCACGATTTTGTCGAGAATCTACGCGGCCTCGACTTTAGCTAATGCCCAAAATGGAATATCGTGCATGGGCTCCATCAACTTCCACGTGGAATTACCAGTATTTATGGCGAGAGGAACGATGCATTGCAAATTGATCTGGCCCTATAATGGAATGGCCCTTTTTAACGTAAATCTTCGTAAAGGAAAAAGGGTTAACTAACATAGTAATTAGTATGTATGTATATAATTAGAATATGTTTGCAATTTCATAGAAAAATCGAAAATGATGTCATATTTAATATTTAATCGAATTTGTATTTTATTGAATTACGCTTTGTTGAAGTTTAAACGAAGCTATGAAGGGTAAAGAGGAAAATCAATCTTATTCATTTCTTGTTCTCTATTTATAGAGACTACACAGAGTTCCTCATACGTATACAAAAGATAAGTTAGCTAAACAACTTTTGCCACATCAGCACAACAACTTAATAACTTCTGAAATAGAATAACAGAAACGTACATGCATGCAAGCATGCTAATACAACCCCCGCGAACAGTGATCAACCTTTGTCAAAAGGCAGCTTTTGAGTAAGCAGATTGAACCGAGCAATGGTAATAGGCTTGGTCAGAATATCAGCAACTTGGTCATCAGATGCTATATTACAAACATCCAGCTCACGTTTTAAAACTTTGTCCCGAACAAAATGTACATCGATCTCAATGTGTTTAGTGCGTGCATGTAGAACCGGATTTGATTCTATAGAGGCTGCACTCTTATTGTCACACCATATTACAGGCATTTGTGACAAAGAATAGCCAATTTCAAGAAGAAGAGATTTTATCCACACAAGTTCCATTGCGGTATCAGCAAGCGATCTGTACTCCGATTCAGTCGAACTCCGAGAAACGACACCTTGTTTCTTAGAGCTCCAAGACAACAGATTAGAACCCAAGAATACAAAGTAACCTCCAGTCGATTTACGGTCATCAATAGAACCAGCCCAATCAGCATCGGAGTAGGCAGAAAGAGACAGATACTGAGATGGTTTGAATACGAGAGAGTGACTGAGAGTACCCTTGAGATATCGAAGAAGACGTTTACATGCTTTCCACTGAAGTTGAGTCGGATGTTGAAGAAACTGACTCAACTTATTCACCATATAAGAAATATCCGGCCTTGTGATGGTAAGATACTACAGTGCTCCAATAGTGCTGCGGTAGAGAGTAGGATCATCAGAAGTAGAGTATTTAAACCCAAAGGCAGTTAAGTGATTTTTAAGCCTTTCATACCAAGCACGAGGAGCTTGTTTTAACCCATACAACGACTTCTTCAAACGACAAACCCAATCCGGATGATTTGGATCAATAAAGCCTGGAGGTTGCTTCATAAACACTGGCCGATCAAGATGACCATTGAGGAAGGCGTTATTAATGTCTATATATTGTATCTCCCAACTGTAGGTAGCAGCCAAGGCAAAAGAAGTCGTGAAACCGGTTTCTGGCCCCACTAAAAGTCTCGAGAAAGTCAAGACCAGCGAGTTGCTGAAAACCCTTGGCTACAAGACGAGCCTTGAGTTTATCAAGCGTGTCATCGGTAAATAACTTGACTCTATAGACCCATTTACAGTCAATTGGGTTCATGGCTGGTGTAGGAGGAACAACATCCCACGTGTCTTTCAACCGTATAGCTTCAATCCGTGGCCATGGCTTTAAACCAGAGAGGATGAACAATTGCCTCATAGTCAGATGTTGGCTCTTTAAACTTAGTAGAGGTATGATGAGATGTCGAGCCAGTGGGTGAGAAAAGGGAAGAAGGTGGTATATGTGACATGGCTAAGTAAACCTTTGGTTTAAAAATACCATTTTTGGATCGAGTAGTCATGGAGTGAGAATTCTGAGGAGGGGAGAAGGATGTTCGGGAGATACTGCATGAGAAATGGAAGCACGAGATAGAGAAGTGGAAGCACTGGGAATGGATGAAGAAGAAGGAATGGGAATATGGGACGTGGAACTACTGGATGTGGAGCTGCGAGGTGATGAGCGGAGGGGAATAGAAGGAGCTGTGGAGGCTGAAGACATATGAGTGGGGGAAGATTGATACTGATTATTTTGATCATCAAAAGGTTCAACAACAGATACTGGAGGTATCGGTATATGTATGCCTGGAGATGAAAGAGAATGAGAAGAGGATGTAGGAGGATGATTTTCTGAGATAAAGAGCGCAGAGTATGGGAATTCACATTCATTGAATAATACAGTCCTAGCAATGTATAGCCTGCCAGTAGGATGAAGGCACCTATATCCCTTATGATCAGGACTATATCCTAGAAAGAGACACTTAGATGATCTGTATTGTAGCTTGGACGTGTTATACGGTCTGAGATAGGAAAGCAGCTACACCCGAAAACCCTCAAAAAATTATAGTCAGGAAGAGTTTTGTGAAGAGTAGCATAGGGAGATTTGTTGGCTAAGGATGGAGTAGACAGTCTGTTGATAAGGAAGACAACGATTTGGAACGTATCCCACCAGAAAAGCTGTGGAAGAGCAGCTGTAGCGAGAAGCGTAAGACCAAGCTCAATGACCAAGCTCAATGATGTGTCTAAGACCAAGCTCAATGATGTGTCTATGTTTCCTTTCAGACTTACCATTTTGTTGATGCGTGTAGGGACAAAGATGCCTAAAAATGATTCCTAACGACGTAAGCATAGGCTTCAAAGGTCTGTACTCCCCTCCCCAGTCCGATTGCACATCCAAAATTTTGGTTTGGAATTGGCGGTCAACAAAGTTGTAATTTTTTTTTAAAAATAGACGACGCATCAGATTTTACAACTAGAGGAAAAATCCAAGTAAATCTTGTATAATCATCAATGAAATGAACATAATAACGATAACCATCAGACGACACAGTTGGGCTAGGGCCCCATACATCACTGTGGACAAGTTGAAAAGGAGCCGTAGTCGTGACATCTACAGAAGGAAAAGTAAATGAATGTATTTTTCCTAAAGCACATGCATCACGAAAGCTAGAATTCGACACTGGTACAGGAACTTTCATAGCTTGCAAAGTCTTACCTAACACACTATTACACGGATGTCCAAGACGAGCATGCCACAAATGCATGCTTTTATTTTTCTGGACAACATGACAAGTGGATGATAAAGTGGTAGTTGGTGAGGAACAACCTGTAGACATCGGTAGGCTGTATGGCGATGTAGATTTTGTGAGATCCAAATAGTACAGACCATCTTTAAGACTTCCCTCCAGTAAGACCGTGCGAGACGTTTTGTCCTTAACAAAACAGAAATCTGAATGAAATTCTAAGAACACATCATTGTCCTTGGTGAATTTTGAGATACTAAGAAGGCTTTTTGTTATGTGAGGAACAAACAAAACATTGCTCAGTAATAGGGGTGGGGTGAGTGGGTGCTAGAGAGAGAGGTAGATCCAATGTGAGTAATAGGAATTTGAGAAACATTACCTACGGTTAACATTTCGGATCCATGTATGGATGTTGAGTTTGTAAGGAGTTAGGATCAGCCGTGACATGCGCAGATGCTCCGGAGTCCAAGTACCAATCAGATGAACTTGAAGATTGAGAGTGAGGAGATGAGACACTATAAGCTGCAGGAGAAATGTGAGACATGGATGCGACCTGAGATGTAGAGCTAAAAGGCAAAACTGAATTAGCAACCGATGGAGGAACTTCAGTAGAGACAATATGTGCTTGAGAATGAGATGAAGGAAATGGTAGAGATTCTGGTCCATTGAAGCTGACATCAAACCTTTTGTAGCATTTGAGAGCTACATGATTAGGTTTTCCACATAATTGGCAGATAGGTTTGTTTCCAGTTGAGTATCGACCTCCTCCTCTGCCACGATTGCTCATGCCTCGTCCAAATCTGTTCCCACGACCTCGAGATTGACCATAGGATTGCTGTCCATAGTTTTGATGATACGCAACATTGACTTGAGGTTGAAAAGCTGCATGGACAGTGTTTGTAGCAATGGCTTGGTTTTGAAGACGAAGCTCATGAGTTTGAAGAGCAAACTGAACTTCATGGAGAGATAACTCCTCACATTTGGAAGACAACAACACACTGATACTCTCAAATTCTGCGCCAATTCCTTGAAGAATATAAGTAATGAGATCAGATTCAGAAATCTGTTGACCAATATTATATAATTCATCAGAAATTTCTCGAAATTTGAGAATGTAGTCATCGATCGAAGAGGCTCCTTCTTCAACACTTGCAGCTGATTTCGAAGCTTGCATCGCACGAGCTTTCGACTGAGAGTGAAACAGCGTTTCAAAGGCACTCCATATTTGAGCTGTAGTAGTACATCTACCTATGTAACCCAGCATTTTGGGAGAAATAGATGTAAGGATCCAACTAAACATGAATTGGTCTCGACGAAGCCAATCGAGATCGGTTGGATTTACGGCAGTTGCAGGCTGAATAGTTCCTTCAACAGAAGGATGCGACAGAAGGAATTGCGGTGGTGCAGATTGAAGTAAGACGTCTTCAAAACCATAAGCACGTGTTGTAGCAAGCACCTGAAATTTCCGAAACTATAGTTTGAGCGATCCAGTTTCAAACTGATAGGATGCATAGTTGGGAGAGAGATTGTGGTTGGTGTGGTGGAATGATCCATGACTCAGCGGAAGAAAGAAAAACTTAGATGAACCGAAGGAGAAAAAAAATTCAACACACAAGCTCTGATACCATGTTGAAGTTTAAACGAAGCTATGAAGGATAAAGAGGAAAATCAATCTTATTCATTTCTTGTTCTCTATTTATAGAGACTACACAGAGTTCCTCATACGCATACAAAAGATAAGTTAGCTAAACAACTTTTGCCACATCAGCACAACAACTTAACAACTTCTGAAACAGAATAACAGAAACGTACATGCATGCAAGCATGCTAATACGCTTACGGATAATTATGATAAAGATCACAACAATTCATGTATATTCGTACACACCGTACGAACGAACAAAAATATCATTTATATTAAAAAATATCAAATATCATTTACAATAAATAAAAGTATAAGTCTAAATATACGAATGGATATAAAGAAGACCACATCAACAGTTAAAATTCTTAAATAACTGGCAATAATATAATTTGTGATAATGAAAGATTGTAATCATTAATTTCCAGAGTTAAAATAAACAAAACACCTAAATTTACTTCGGAAATGGTAATGTTTTTCCCGTGAGCTAAAATTATTTATTATCCTAATTATTTTTTCAAAAATTGGATTTTCTTCTCTTAAGGTAAAATAATTAAATCTCCTAGTTTTATTTGGAAAATTTTAATCTTTTTTCACATGGATTAAAATAATAAATTCTCCTAATGTCACTTAGAAAGCTAAATATATTATAAACTACATATAAGACCCTACCAATTCATCTATGAGTATGTAAACTAAAAAAAATCGCAAAAACTGTCATTATTTCAAGCATTTGATAAATAAATATTAACGTGTAATATTCGAATATAAAATTATGATCAATTTACATCTAAATAAAGTAATTTTTCTTCAATTCATTAACGTGGCTGCTACTATCAGACATGGGTGTGGACAAATCAAGCCGTTCGTAAGTTATTCGGAGCTCGATTCAAAAAAGCTCGTTCGAAATTCATTTATTTTGCAAACGAGTCGAACTTGAGCCTTGAACTGAGCTCGATAGGATTTTTGAGCCGAGCTCGAGCTTAGGGATGTTCGAGTTGTGAGCTCGCGAACATGTTCAGTTCGAACTCAAACGAGCTTGTCGCGGACAAGTCCGCGAACATGTGAAATAATAAATTATCTTTATATATTTTTTAAACTATTAATAAATTACAAATTATATTTTTATTGATAATTAATAAAAAAATTAATAATAATATAATTATAGTTTTAATTAATAATTTACAAAATTTAATAATTCGAGCTCAAGCTCGAAAACGAGCAAAGTCGAACACGAGCAGAGTTCAAGCTCAAGTTTGAACATGTCTCATAAACGAGTAGTTATGGAATCAAGTTCGAGCTGCTCGCGAGCTCAAAAATTTACAACGAACTGAGCTCAAGCTAAGTTTAAAGCTCGAATTTGAACTCAAGCTTGTTAAAATTTAAACGATCGAGCTCGAGCTTGGTAGTATTCAGCTCAACTCAGTTCGCATACAAACCTACTATCAGACAAGGTGGCACAATACTTAGTCTTAAGTGCTTGTTTGGTAGGAGGGATAGGATAATGCAAGATAGATTGTTGCTAAGATTACTATTGAGATCTGTTGGCTATCTCACTGTTTGGTGACCGTTGTATAAAACTTGGATAAAATAGCTCACTTGTTTGATGCCCAAGTTGAACAGGTTGATTAACTTTCAATCGGACAGATTTACCCTTACATAAGTTTACAATCGACGAAGATACCACCCGGTTAATACATTCATCAATTCGCGCAGACCCTTCTCTTTCATCCCACATCGAATTTGAACACATAAATACACTAAATTGATCTACATAAAATATAGATTTCAAATCTAAACTCATATACAATTTATTCCAACACATAAATGGTGGCCAATTGTTACTGTTGGGGGCCTACTGATATTTTGGTGGGGTTGGGGCGTGACTAATTGAGGTGAACAAAATCGAATATTCGATTCGAATCAAATCGAAATTTAAAATTGATTCGGATTTTTGGATTTTGGATCGGATTGAAATTTTTCAAAATTTCGGATTTTTGGATCGGTTTGGATTTTTTAAATCCGAAAAACCCGAAAATCCGAATTATATATATAAATAATATTTTGTTTGAATATTTTTAAATTTAATATTAATATATATAAAAATTAATAAAAGTTGGTTTCGGATTTTTGATTTTTTCATAATTTTGGATTTTTCGGTTCGGTTCGGATTTTTTTATAAAAAATTCGGATTTTTGGATTTCGGATTTTCGGATATTCGGTTCGGATCGGATTTTTTCTCTCTCAAAATTCGGATTTTCGGATCGTTTCGGATTAGGCAAAAATCCGAACCAAAATCCGAATGCTCAGCCCTAGCTAATTGGGTGGTGGTGGTGGGGCTACTGTGGGAGGAATGATGGGCGGCGGCTGTAATCCATCAGCCGCTGAGCGAGCGACCAGTAAATTTCAGTAGCCGCTCACCCGGTGGAGTAAATTGTATTCTTAAGAGAAATCACTGCAACTTGCAAATTTCACTTCATTGGTTGGTTGTTACTTGTTAGGTTAGGTATAATTATAGAACATAATAACGTTGAAAATGAATGTAAACCGGCTGCGAAAATAATATTTTTTTAATTCAAGGAAGGGAATCTTTCACGGGAAAATGTTTGTTTATGCTTTTAATTTGCTCAACGTTTGGTACAAATTAAATATAATTAATCCTTTGAACACATATTTGAATTTAGTATTTTAAAAAAGTAGATTGTTCTCATCGCATCCCGTTCAAAAATTAAACTTTCATTCTTTAGCTATCAAACTTTTGGCATTTTTCTGCTGCTAAAATGATTCACATTGAAATTTTTTATTTTATTATTGTTGTTACAAAGGAATTCTATGCCAACTCTTCAGATGTACCCAAAAGATAAATCTGCAAACTGAAAAAAAGAGACGTAGCCAAACGTTCTATTAGTGAATATCAAACAAGTGTTTTACGTACCACAACTATGTTCTTTTTTAAGTCTTCTTTGCTTTAACAAATGAAAATATTAAGATAAACTAAAAGTACGTATTAAATCTCATTGGGAAGGTCACTCCATTACATCAGCTGTAAGAAAATATGTATAGTTATATGATAATCGATAGAAAAATTTATATATACATCTATAAGTATGTAGAGTATACATACATACATAATACATAATATACTTAATATTTGAATCGGGCTCTTCAGTTTTATTTTACCCGATTGGGGCATTAATTGATACAAGAAATGTCTTTTCTACTCCCCGACAACATTGGCAGCTAAAAATTAATCTCCCTTCATTTTATTTTTATTTTTATTCTTATTCAGCTAGTAGGACTCGAAGTCAAGCAACTCTTAATAACTGAACCAATCAACATTTTGTTAATGCATCACATAATTGTATTTATATTTAGTCATCAATTTTTTTATAATTAATCATTGACAAAATATATTTATATTTAATATTTATAATTTGAAATTACATATATATAACATGAGAACCACTTTTATAATGAGAACGTGATAACCAAAATATGATGAATTCGATATAAAAATTGATGAATCCGTTGAAAAAGTTACTGAATAAAAAAAAAGATTTTTCTCTCTTCATGGGATTCGAATTTTTGAATTCAGTAACTTTCCCAATGAATGCATTAACTTTTATAGTGAATTTATTTTATTCATAACGAATTTTTATGGTTCTTAGTTCTCACGTTAAAAAAGTTTTTAATTGAACCTTACTATATATATATATATATATATATATATATATGGGTGAGTTATTATAAAAACCTTTGTTATCCTACAAACGTGAGAACAATACATTCTCCTTGAAAATTACTGCACTAAACAAAAATATTTGAATTTTCGCTCATCATGGGATTCGAACCCGGGTGATGCACAATCCACTCTTCCCGTAAAATGATGCATTATCGTTGATCTTCGTGATTTAATGGATGAAAATGATCCTCACGTTCTCACTTTAAATAAGATTTTTATTTGAACCCATATATATATATATACACACACACATACACATTTATAAGCACATAATTGTATACTAAAAACAGTTTATTGATTGAGCTTGTATACAATGTTTTATGTTGTCGTTATTCTGATTTCCTATCTGAATTGTTAATGATTGCATATATTATATTTTTATCTCATACAAAAATTAGATCATACAATATACAGAAGATCATAAATATATTTATAATTAGTTAAACTAGTTGAGATATAAACGTGTATCAAATTTAGCCTAAGCTCATCGGTCCATCATATTTTTTGGATGGAGTCAGACATGCCCATTTCTTCGGGTCACCTAAACATGCGACTCGGGCATGTTCTAAAACGGGCCGAAGACTTGAATTTTCAGATCGAGTTGGCCCAGCCCGATGACATCAAATTAACTCATTTATATATTGGGCCGGCCTGTCTCCATTTTTCTAGAGCGACAACATATACATTAGACATCCCCGGCCAGATTTGACAAATAGTTGAAGATCAAACCATTTTCATAAAAACCATCAATGGCTAAGATTTTGACATCTACTGCATACTATTTCATCTAATAATTTACGCATTATTTTACAAAACAATCAGAACCAATTTAAAAATTTATTTGGATCCTATTGAAACCTAAGCCACACTAGCTTAATAGTAAATGTTTTTTGAGTTGGCTAAATAATATTTACTCCGTTATTTTTTAAGTGTTTATTAGTATTTATTTTTTATTTTTATTTTTGAAGAAGTGTTTAAACTAGTAATTTGAAAATAAAATTATTTCATATTTATTTTTATTTAATACTTTTAAAATTTGATAATTAATTATATAAATATATTTATATAATAAGTAATGAAATTATAAATATAAATTTACCAACTCGTAGGAAACGTAGAAAAGAAAAAATAACGGAATAGTAAATGTTAATGCTAAGATTAATATAAGAAACTTTTTTGATAAGGTATTGTTACAATCGCCTTTTACACCCTTCTAGCAATGCTGTAAATAAAAGAGAAAAATGATAAAAGATTCTTCCATCCACAAATCCTCAGACAAGAAATTCACCAAAATAATTCGCCCTCGTAAATTTCAAGAAAAGAAAAAATATATTATATTTACAGACAAAACCGTGACCTCGAGCAGTTTCTTTTTTCTTTAGTAACGTCAAACGGATTCAACTAACGGAGGCAGGCACCGGCGGAGACGGCGGCAGCCGGGTGGAGAAATTCCGCAACGGCGCTTCATCGTCACAATCAAATCCGTCCTCGAAATTCATAGCGTAACTCAACGGATCGTAGCGGAATTCCACCGAAGACTGTCTCTTGTGCTTAGCCCCGGCAAACCCTAGAACCGTGCGGCACTTGTCTTTGATTTCCGATAGCGAATGGTCGTGCGGTCCTTTAGCTTTGATCCAGACCACCGCGGGGTTGTCGTCGGACGGTGACGGGGGAGAGTGGTGGAGGGAGAAGTGGCCGCCGTTGCGGCGGCGGAAGCAGCAGAGAGATTCCTTGAGCTTGTGTTTGAAGGAAAGGGGCGACAGGGGTTAGAATCGTCCTCCATTTTCAGTGCAGAATGAAAGAGAGTGAGCGAGTCTGTGCGAAGTGAGGCGGGCTTTGGTACTTATATTGGAGAGATTAAGGGAAAAGACGAAAAAGGACACGGAGAATAGTGCGGGCTGTCCGTGTAAATTGTAATAGATCGTGGTGTGGGCTTTTGCCGGTTTCGATCTTATCCAAATTCTGATAGGATTTTATGGTTACGTATTAGGAGTCGCAGCGTTTGGGTTTCTCGGTAGCATTTTTCAAGGATTAACTTTACAATAAAACTATACGAACACACTATGATTGGTCATATGAGAATATTTAAATAATTATTAATATAATTAATTAATAAATAATAATATTAAATTAATATATTAATTATTTTACATAAATATCAATTTTTCATTTATTTTGAAAAGTATTAAATTATTAGTTTTAATTTTAAATTTAATTTTTATTCTACAAGGACAATTATAATTCCATAAGGTGATTTTAATTTAAAATTATTTTTTAATAGATCAAATATTAAATAAATAATTTTTTCATTAAATAAATGATTATGGTACCATTATTATTTGAATAACATCATTCTTAACTTTATTATAAAGTTAATTTTATGTTATTGTAAAATAAATTATACAATAATTTTATATCAATTTCTAATAATTAAATTTTATATTATTGTAGAATAACATATAAAATAATTTTATTTCAATCCCTAATAATTAAATTTTATATTATTGTAGAATAACATATAAAATAATTTTATTTAAATCTCTAATAATTAATTTTATATTTAATTTTATAATAAAATACTCGTTTTTGTACTTTTAATATTAGATTAATTTATTGATGTAATTATTTTATATCATATATATTTATATTGAATTATATAATATATCATATAATATATATATATTGAATTATATAAAATTATATAATATAATTTAAATATTTTAAAAATTGTTATTGTAAACATAAAATTATATTTTAATGCTGTTGTAATTCTATGTTGTGTAAGATAAAATAACACGACTAAATTAAAAATCCCCACAAAATTAAGAATTGTGGGCCCGAAATAAATTAAACTAAATTAATAGTCTAAACTAACGGCCCATTGGCCCAAACTAAATAATAATAGAATGGGCTTAATTGAATTTAATAAACTAAATAAAAAACAATATATTAAAAAAACAAATATATAGGAAATACCTTTGTAGGGGTGTCTAAACGGTTTTCGGTTAAAACCTGAACCGAACCGAAACCGACAAATTCGGTTATCGGTTCGGTTTCGGTTCTAGAGTTGAAAAAAAAATTCGGTTATTGGTTAACCGTACCGAACGATTCGGAACCGAAAACCGTTTTTATTTTTAATTATTATTTTAATTACTAATTAATTAATTAAATATACAAAAAATCAATTTTTAATTAGTACTTTATTAATTATTTTAATTATTTGTTAAATATTTTATCTATTTTTAATAAGTTTCAGTTTTTTATTATTATTTTATTTGTTTTTAATATTAATTAATTTTAATTCATTTTTTCGGTTAATCGAAAACCGAACCGTCGGAACCGATCGGTTTTCGGTTAATCGAAAATTTAAAATGGTTCGATTTCGGTTCCACTTTTTCGCATAAATTCGATTCGGTTAACCGAAACCGAACCGTTTAACAGCCCTAGGAAATAATATGAAAGGAAAAGTAAGAAGGGTAGCAGAGCTTATTTAGCATATTTTGAAAAAAAGTGTGTTGTATATATCCATTTCAAAAAAAGCCATGTATACCCATTTTATTAGTTTAATATATTTTCATCAAAATCAATGAATCGTGCAACACGAAAAATTGTGCCCATCAGAAAGTTTGTGCCATTCGATCGATGGCGCGTAACACTAAAATTCAAAAATTTGTGTAGTTTTTCAGTGAATCTTTTCACTTTTTCGTGAATTTTTAGGGAATGCAATGTTAAAATTTTATTTAACATTCAAATTCACTCTCTCTCTCTCTCGCACTCTCTTCTCTCTCTCTCGCTCTCTACTCTCTCTCTCTCCTCTCTCTCCTCCCTCCTCCCGCCAACCTCCTCACCACTCTCTATTCTCTCTCTCTGCACCTCTCTCTCTCTGCTCTCGCTCTCTCTCGCCCTCCTCCGGCCAACTCCTCCTCACCGGCCAAGCCACTCCCGTGAACCCGTGAACCCGCGGCTTCCCGTGACCAACCCACCTCCCGCAACCCTCCGGCCACACACACCCAACACACCCCTCGGCCAACCCACGCCAAACAACCACCGGCCAACCCACCCCTCATCGGCCAACCCACTCCTCGGCGGCCAAGCCACACCTCGGCGGCCAACCCACTACTCGACGGCCAACCCATCCCCTCCCGGCCAACCCACCCCTCGGCCAACCTCCCTACGGCGGCCAACACACCCCATGCTGCCAACCCACCTCGGCGGCCAACCCTCCTCGGCAAACCACCCCGGCCAACCCCGACGACCAACTATGGCATGTGTTTTTATTTTTGTTTATTTATATTAATGTATTTTTGTTTATTATTTTTGTTCAAAATTGATGCCATGTTGAAGTCTGTTCTTAGCCAAATAATTGATGAATTTTTAGGACAAGAAATTAGACCCTTATATAGACGAATTGTTGATATTGCTTGTTGAAATTAGACCCTTATATAGACGAATTAGACGTGCTTGTTGAAATTAGACCCTTATATAGACGAATTAGACGTTATAGTAAAAATTGATAATTACTATTAAAATTGATACTTATTATTAAAATTGATAATATTTTTGTTAAATAGACGTTATGTAAAAATTGATAATTGATAATTACTATTAAAAATTGATAATTGATAATTACTATGTAAAAAAGCATAGAAAATAGACGTTATGTAAAAATTGATAATTACTATTAAAATTCATACTATTTCTTTTTTATTGGAAAAACTAATATTACAAAATTATTTTATTTAACTTTTCATAATTAGATAGATATTTTTAAAAACATGTATGTCACCTTGAAAACTACAAATTCACAAAAACCATTATCACCAATCGGACAAAATCCTCATATTCTACAATATATATTTATATTGTTGTATTTTTGTTTATTTATATTGTTGTTTTGTATATTTTGTTAATTATTATGATTTCAATTATAATTCCAATTATATGCTTTGTTAATTATATATTATTAATGATGTATTTATATGCTTTATTAACTATATATTGTTAATTATGTATTTTCTATGCTTTTTAACTATATATTGTGTTGTGTTTATGCTTTCAAATAATTCGAATATATGTGATAGGATATTAATTATGAATTCGGACATGAATTATTATGCTTTGTAAATCTATGCTTTGTGAATTCGGACATTATTTCAATCTATGCTTTGTGAATTATTATGTATGGTTGTCTATCTTTGTGAATTAATATATGTGAATTATAATTATAATATATTGTTAATTATGTATTGATGTTAATTGACAATACATAATTATATTGACAAAATTTATGTACATTACATTTATTTAAATTTAGGATTATGAATTTTGCATGATATATTGACAAATATATTTCTTTTAGGTAGAAATTTTAGATAGTAAATTTTTATATATGTAGTTGAAGGCGTTAGTCGATTAAAGTATAAATGAATAAGTTTAAGCTTGTTTTAAATTCCTAAATGTATATTTAAGTATATGATGATGATTTGGGAGTTTGGGATGAATTTGGATGAGTTTTGATTGATTTGGCAAATCATATTATAAGCGTTACTCTACCGAAATTTCGGTAGAATTCGTTTATTAATAAGACGCTTTGAAATTATAAGCGGTAAACTGTTGATAAGTAGTTAAATGATAAGTAAAGTTACTAAATTCAATGATAATCTTATGTTACAAGGATCAACAAATATATTTCTATTAGGTAGAAATATCCACCAAGTAATTTTTAGGTAGAAATTTCCAATCCTTGCATCTATGATAACACACAAAGGTTGTCTAATGCAGTTTACTTCCCTTGTAATTTTTGTGAATTTAGAAACAAAATATATAGTGGATAATGTGCTCCATGGGTAAAGTTCTTAAGTCCATCCACAAAAATTAGTCATAGGAACAAAATTTCCAATTCTATGTTAATCAAGACACAAAAAGTTCACCACCAATTCTATATAATTTTGGAATTAATTTCACAATATGTGTGAACACACTAATTGACATATTTCTTAATTAAGCATAGTTTATTATTTTTAATAAATAGGAAATCGAGTTCTTAAGGCCGAGACCATCAATCGTCCATCCACAATCAAGACGTACTTCAAGCCCAATTATTTAAGAAGGGTCATACAGAGATTGAGAGATATAGGTGGTGAAGACCGGTGGATAGGTTTAAGCGAGGATGTTTGGTCACTTTGTTGGTTGGGAACACGGATCCAAGTCAAACATGAGTTTGCATCATATGGTATCCCGACAGTTAGGCCCTCCTAATGTCAAGATCGAGCGATATGGTTTTTATTAATGGAAGGACAATTTGTTTTTCCTTCTCGGATTTTGCGCCGTGACGGGTTTGAGTTTTGGGACGCCATCTTTCGATCCTACAATGAGTACGATCCGCAATCCGTTGAGGTTTATCGAAGGTTTGTTGGTAGCGGAATGACTAGTATAGAGAATCTAGGTGTGAGATTCTTTGATACTGACCGTCCGGTTGATGATCTTGGCGGTCATCTATATCTCGTGTGGCCCACATCTTAGTTCTTTACGCATTCGTCTTGGTATCGACTTGCCACGACACTGTGGATCCGTGGATTTGGGTCTTAGTTGACGATCCGGACGTATTGCATTTCCATGGGCTGCATATGCGTATAAAATTCTACAACACTACATGTGGAATATGAAGACCGGGGCCAAATATCACTTCTACGGACCATCATGGGCATTATATATTTGGTCACTAGAGATCATCCGGATCTTGCACGATATTGCAAAGTATGTCCGGGAGGATGTGTATCTAGATGCGTGAGGTGGAAGTTCACGAAGATGATTGACGTGGATACACACCCTGCTCGATCGTGAGGGCAACCGTTGTGGGGATTAGTCCGGACGACTATGAGATGAGCATGCCGTACATACGTCATCTCTATATCCGGGTGCACCGGGAGTGAACTACAGAGACCCGTTCCCATCATGGCGCTGGGAACAACCCCGCCCGCACTAGGCGGTCGTTCTGCAGCGGGGCCTTCACCGATGTGGGGTTAGTCGGCGACGCACGCAGACGAGGCACGTACTCTTGTTGTTGAAGAGGCGATGAGGAGCACGGGAGCCACGACATTAGTCCGTGGGGATAGAGCGTCGTCGGACGAGGGCGCCGATCCGATATAGGGGACGCATCGGGATACGAGGCAGCGTCACGAGGCAGCTCGTTCCTCTTCATCTAGCGGCGGTGAGCATCACAGACGTCCGAGTCGGAGGATCGTCGTTAGATCACGACACGATCAATGATGTGGTTAGAGAATATTCAGGACTCAAGACGTGGTTTGAGTCTATGATAGAAAGGTGTCGATGTAGATGTTCGCATAAGATCGAGGCATATACGCCGTCCGTCGTGGAACTATCCCACCGGCGATGCGGGTGACGATCGTGGACGGGGCCTTCTACTGTACTCCTACATCGATGTACCCAATGACTCCTCTAGCAGATCCGGCGTCTCTGTACACCGCCCGAGTATACACCTCATCGCCGGGCCTCTACGGAGTATGGATCACCGATTCATTAGCCCATCACACAATGAGGATCCACTCGTCATTCCATGCCGTAGATGCCGAGACCATTGGTAAATTATCTTATTTTATATTATTGCATCATATTTGATATGTTTACTTTTCTAACTCTGTTGCTTTAATAAAAATTAGCCAACTCGTAGAAGCGAGCGAGTAAGGTTATTGCTACCGCACCGAGGTCACCGTGACGTGAATAATACGTGCCTCGTCCTATCCCGATAGTGTATACGCTTCTTATGAAAATTTTCTTGAGGCGGGGCGGGTTCAAGTGATTATTAGAGCCGGTGGATGCCGACCTCTGGATTTTGTTCGCATCGAGGATCCTACTGCAGATCTTGGCGACGGGGTAAGTATCACTTATTTCTATTTTATTTTCATATATGAAATCGTTATTTAAAAATAAATTATTTATTGCAGCCTCTTGATTTGTACATGATGCATCCGAGGTCCAGATTAATAAACGGCAAGACTTGTTGAATGGGATCAATGAGTGCATGACACCGCCAATCTAAAGTACGGATTAGACGGAATCATCACCAATTAGCGAGGATTAAGAACATAATGACCAACAACCTTCAAGACTTCAAACTTTAATAGATAAGCACACAACGATTTCATACAAACTAGACCAACGGACCATTAACAAAAAGATCCAACTGATCCGAGGTAACATAAGTAATATCCAAAATATAATAAAGTGTTTTGAACAATGGAAAGCATGTGAATGCATATATGACGATATACATTCAAGGTGAACTATTAGCAACAAAACTCCGATCGCTCAACACTTGTCCATCCCATCGCACCAACTCGCACATTTAAAACAAACATGCGGCTAAGTACAAGATTGCACTTAGTGGACTCATGCCAAAATAATTTCATTTAATTACACCGCCTATAAGTATAACACGAGGATTTTAGTTGAAACAACTCGTGAATACCAAAATACTTTATCATTTCTCAAAGATTCGCTGCAGCAGCATTTTCTCATTACGTATGATCCGTATCATCCACATAATTATTCATAACTCATCTCATAACCGATCTCACGCTTTGAAGTAGGCCTCCTTCTACCGACGCCGTGATCGGCCGAAGATGTTGCTAACGGCTCCCAATCACATAGTCGTGATTCTTCATCCGACTAGATCCACGATCGGCCGATGATGTTGCTAACGGCTCACAATACAAAAAGCGGTGTACACGTTAATCTTAGCCGAAATTTCGCCCGACTAAGATCCGATATCGATTTAAAAATAAATTGGGAGCGACCCAATAAGCGATTCACATACATCGTTGGCTCGCCCAACAACATGATAGATCCATACGTTAAAACATAAATATTTTGGGCATGTAATAATAACAGTTCATAATCATTTCAACCGAAAGCTTGTAAATAAATACTTTTCAAGAAAGCATCGTAAATAAAGGGTTTTCGAGTAAAGCCCACCTCATACGTAGTCTTTATACTAGTGGTCTTCTTTTCCTACGCCAATGTCCCGCCCAAGTATCACCTTATCGTAAGAATCATTTTAGTACGTTGGTCACGCTCGATAGAAACGAACATAGTCTATAACGCTCTACGATCAAATAAGGCTAACGTCGGACTTATTTTGACGCTTCCTAATCGATTGATGTCGATTATGAAATTTCTTAACTTAAAAGGGTATTCTACCTTTTAGAATATAATGTGCGTTTTAATGTACTTACGTAACGTAAGTAGCATTATTACTAAACGTCTTCACGTCACATTGATCACGATTATCGACCATGTGCCTGTTGACCTGGTCAACGATTTTGGTCAACTATTTTGACCAAGTCAACCAAAAGTCAACAATTTTGACTTTGGTCAACGAAAAGTCAACATTTGACTTTTCAATTATTTATGAAATTCTTATCATTTTATGTGCAATTCTTGTTCCAAAAATTCCTATAAAATCATACTATGTCTAAAACATTATTTTAGATCATAATATGTAATTATACATGATAAAATAAATTTATATCATTAATACACATCTTATGAAATTTTCGGTAATTACAATTTAAATAGCTTAGACTTGTGCAAAAATTCCCATAAATTCACATGTCACACTATTTTATCATGTGATTAATAATATGTAATTACCTTAGTCAAATAAAATTTATACACCTTAGTATCATACCCCAATGTTTTCGGTTTTTCATAAATAACCCATCAAATGATTTTTAAAAATTCCAATAAAATCATATATCAATTAATCACCCTCAATTATGCTTACTATAACATAATTGTTATTTATTGTGACTTATTGAATAAAATTTACCTAAGTCACTTTCTAAATTTTTGACTTAGGTCAAATAAATCTTTATAAATTTCAATAAATTCTCACAACCATATATTATGAATCTACACACTTGATATGCTATTATAACACTTAAACATGAATTATATCTCAACACTTTATCATATATATATATTTTCGGTATTAATCAAATTATAGGCTATAGTTTTCCAAAAATTCTAAATAAATTCATATAAGCATAATTAATACCCTAGATCATGATTTCATACTCAAAACAACAATTAAAAATCAAAATCATCAACATATATAACCCCTAAGTTTTCGGTCAAATGAATAAATTTAATAGCATGCTTAATTTCATGATATAATTAATATACATGCTTTACAACATCATATAAACATCATATCTAAACATATTAATACAAGTTCTAAAATTTTCAAAATTATGCATATAAACTAAGATCATAACATAAATTCTAACTGATTTAAAATCAAAATTCTAGCATGTATAATGAAGCTCGTAAGAACTCTAACCTTTTAATCGGTTTCGATTTTGATCGGCAACGCTTATTTGCTAAGGAATTGGGATTATACTTGAGAACACTCTCTAATTTTTTTCTCCTTATTTTCGGTCTCAAGGGGTTCAAAATGGGAGAATGGAGGAGCTTATGTTATATTTATAGACTTAGGCAAGTTGTAGTACATTAATTACATGAAAAATATCTTATACCACTTGCCTAATTTTGTCAACAAAATCGGCACCTCCATTAGCTAGGAGACAAAAATTTTAATCTTATCATGTACAACTCATAATGTTATCTTATCCCTAAGTTGCAACTTGTGTTATAATTAGCATAAAACAATTAAATTCATATATATATTAATGTGTGTGTCGCCCATATTCAATAGGCCTTAGGATTTATTTATTTGTTTTATTACTATAATATATATTTTATTATACTATATAATTAATTTATAAATTTATGGCATAATTATCAAGAGTAAAATGAATTAATAACTTAATGTCACATTTGTGACATTCTCGGCTATGCTTAGTTAAATAGGATAAATTTCTATTATTTTATAATATATACTATATTATTACCATATTATTATTATAGTATAAAGTTGCTTTAGAAAAGTCAAATATTTCAACTCCACATACGGACTATTATATAGTATGAAATTAAGAATTTTTCAACCTATTTTTCAAAGTTTTCGCCCTTTAATAAATGAGCATGAAATTACTTGTTTTAATTGTCTACTATCACTACTTTATACCTATTATAAGATAGGATCCAACTCATATTTATTTATTATTTATAAGATAATAATATTACATAAAATCATACTAAAAATCCATAATTTTCGCCACTTATGTGCAAGTGTGCTCTCACACTTGTGCAACTTGTATTACACCACATTTAGTCCTTAATGACATCATAATAATATAATAATTATCATATATCATCAATTGATTAAGAATAAAAATTAAATTGTACTTAAGATCTCACATTTTCGAAAATTGCTAAGGTATTCCCAAACATTTGATTTTCTTGTATAAAATAGCTACTACACATTTATGTGACATATTATGTGTCTTAGATAATAAATTTAATCATAGAAAAGTATTTAAAAACAATTTAGATCATAAAACCCTAATTTAAATATTTAGGGTTTTCGAAACCCACTAAATAAGATACATTGCATTCTTAAATTTTCTAGCATTATTTTATGATAAATAACGCTCTTAAATAATAATATAATCATAGGAATTTTAATTTTATAATTCCGAGATCATATGCTAAAGTTATCGCATTATCTCTAAACGTAGACGTTTGAAACGTCTCTAATTTCTCATAGTTTAATTATCTCTAAAATGTTCAAAATAAAATTTTGTTACAACTTTATTTATTCCTATAATAATAGGAATTTCGAAATTAAGCTTAACTGCTTAATAATACTGTAAGACGTAAACGTCGAATTTATTCAACGTTAGAAAATTACGTTCGAAGGAATATTAAAAATTATATTCCTTAATTCACTAAGGCTCAGTGAATCTCATACAGAAATTATCCAATTATGCTTGGTTAAAGTCAAGAGTTGACTAATTAAGATTTTAATTATCGGATTAATAATCCTAATTACGGAATTTATTATCGTAATCTAGTATTAAATCTACGGGATATTACATTCTACCCCCCTTAAAAAAAATTTCGTCCTCGAAATTTGCATACCTCAAAGCATGGGACACTTTTTTGTCATTTCATTCTCATGTTTTCACATGACTTTATCTTGTCCATGGTTTCTCCATTGGAATTTTACTAACGGTATAAAACTTGTTTCTTAACCGTTATACTTTACGATTTAATATCTTCATAAGTCTTTCCTCATAATCCATATTTGGATTAAGAACATCATTATCATAATAACTCACGTGTTTTGGGATAATACACGTACTTTCTTAATTTTGACATGTGGAAAACATTCTGTATTTTCCCACATTTAGTGGAGGTACCAATCTATAGGCTACTGGCCTATCATCTCTAGGATCTCGTAAAGTCCTAGAAAAACGTGATTCTAACTTGCACCTTACTCGACTTTTAATTCTTCTTGATAAAGAGATTTCAGAAAACTTTATTTACGCCAGATCTGCGTAAGACTTTTGCTCATGATGAGGTTCGTTATCGTTTATCAATCTTCATTTTACTGGGGTGTTACACCTCGAACTCATAATATAATAAAGTGATTGGCACTTTCTTTCGTACAATATCTCATATGGCTTATATTGACCATTTCTCGACAGCTACTGTCGTGGCGATGCTACATCAGTGGAAAACTTGTTTCCAACTCGTACTTCGATTCGACACTAATGTCTTTAACATATCTTAAAACGTTTGTATTGTCTTTTGACTATCCATCTATCTGCGAGCGAAAATTATGCTCTAGTTTATTCTCGTCCCCAATTCTTTCGTTAACTAATCCAAATTTGGAACTTGGAATTTCTATCAAATATGATAGATTTTTGGTATTCTATGTAAACGTACGATTTCTATTACGTCTTACTAGCTTATCGGATTCATAAGTAATCTGAATAGGTCGAATAATGAGCGCTTTTAACAAGTCGATCCATTACTACACGTATAGTAGTGTCACTTCTTTCGACTTTGATAATCTATTACGAATTTCATTACGATGTCATTCCACTCCCATGGGGTATCTCCAAAGGCTATAACTTTCTATAAGTTTGTGAATGTCACGCTTCCACTTGTTGGCAATTAAGATGGCACTTTGACGAATGAGACTACATCTCGTTTCAACTCTTCCTATCGAAACTTTTCTCATAAGTCGTGATACATCTTAATCTTTGTCGGATGGGTGGTATAAGGAGTATCACAAGCTTCACTTATGATTTCATTCCTTAACTCATTATTGTTGGGAACACGTATCCTTTCTTAAAGAATATAACATTAGTATGTGTTTTTCAAGTTCTTTCGCCTTTATTCTTTAGCAAGTTTCTCTTTTCTTGCTAAGAGACATCCTTGCTTGGATTGACTTTTACAATTCAAGACCTCAGCTACTACGTGTGCCTCTCTTGGGTTACATTTTATATTACAGTCGTAATCTTTTACTAATTTGAGCTTATCTCTTTTTCCCATGTTCAAAACCCTTTGCTCGAAGAAGTATTTCAAGCTTTTATGATTGACGAAAATTACACACATCATTTCTTAGAGGTGATATCTCCAAAACCTAGCCTGTGTATTACTGTTGCTAGTTCTAAGTTGTGAGAAGGGTAATTCTATTCTTGCACTGCTTCAATCTTAACCAAATCTATTTTAGCTCCTTCTAAAGACACCACGTGTCCAAGGAACATCACTTGTTTAGGCCAAACTTCTTGTTTACCAAACTTGGCAAGAATTGTTCAATTCTTAAAGTTTGTAAGACAGTCCTCAAGGGTTACTTTTGTCATCCTTTCCTCTTTGAATAAATGAGAATACTTGAGACAAATTATCTAAGTAAGGACGGAACACTCGATTTTTTTTTTTTAGGTTCAAGAATATGGCTAGTACATCTGTTAGTCCGAACGGCATAACTTATAAGCTCATAGTGGTCATGACTTATTTGCAAGCCATTTTGGGTACATTGTCAGCTTGTACCTTCAGCTGATGACATCTTTATTTAATATTGATTTTTGAGGATAATTTCACTTCTTTTAACTAATCGAGCAATCGTCTAACTTTGATGGTGTATACTTGTTCTTAAGCATCACTTGGTTTAATTCTTGATAGTCAATGCGTATTCTTAAACAACCATCCTTTTTCTTGATAAACAAGCCGGGTGTTTTTCCAAGGTGATATACTAGGTTCGATAAAACTTAAATCCTATAATTCTTAGATTTACTCCTTTGTTCTTCCAACTTCCTTGAAGCCATTCATTACACGTGCTTTTGATACGAGCTAATCAGGGTTCTAGATTCATAGATAATCTCTAGCTGCCTATCAGGTAGTTCTTGGTAAATTGCTAGTGGAAACGTTTGGAAATTCTTAAAATTTCCATATCCTTGATCTTTATCTCTGCTTTCCCTCCTTTGGTTGGATAACCAAGGAATGGTCGACATTCTTCCTTATTCATCATTCTCTTTAGAGGTAGTGTGGGTATTATTGGAATTTTCTGCTCCATGCTGATTCCATAGGACTCATAATTTCTTAACTGGAAAATGGAACGGAATTTTGCCTTTCCTTGTACGGATCGCAGAATGGTTTTCGACTAACCAATCCATTCTTAGGATTATATCTACGTCTCACATAGGTACTATGTTAATTTTAATTTTTAATTTTTTTTTTTTTTATTAAAGTCTTAAGTGATTCTAGGTTCGATTCTAAGTTCGAGTAAATACGTGTGGCGACCATGATCCTTCCTTTAAGTAAAGAAATTCTCATCAGTTGATTCGCTTATTCTTATTTGAGTTCTAACGTGTCCACGCATGCTCTTACTATTCTTGTGACAACAGAATGTGAAGCACTTGTTTCGAACAAAAGTAGTTTAGGTATACTGAGAAGTTTTCTCGTACCTACCAAGCTTTCCTGGTTTTATTCGTTCCATCATTATCATACTTTCTAACTAGTATGAATGATTTAGCTTCCTCACTCTTCTTTATTGCTCTTAAGAATATATCTTTCATATATTCTTTCTTTTAAAATCCTTTCAAGAAGAATCTATATTAGCATTTATTATGCTATCATACGTAATATCTTTTTTTTTTTATACGTCCTTTCTCTTAATCTTCATTGATTGACTAAGTGTTTTCGCATAGGTTAAAATCCCTTGTTTACCGGGAACGCGTCATACTTTTGCCCTGGCGTTATATATCTTTTCTATCTTCTCGACATTCTATGTTTACTTCATTTTAAATGCCGAGGTACTCAGATTTCACCTTACGGGTCATCTCACAAATATGAGGAATAACTTTTCAATTAGATTCACCTTAGGGTTCTTCCTTGTGAATCCCTTTCTTTGCTTATTCGAACGTATTTCCTACGCAATTGTCTTTAGAGTTATCTTGCTTAATAATTACTAAATCGTGTATGAGATAAGTGTTTGTCTCTATTATAACTTAGAATATGACGGTTTCATCTCAAATAATAAATCTACTTCTTTAATCCACTTCCTTCCTTTAAAGAATTTACTTTACTTATCGTAATCAAACTGTTTGTAAAACTTATCTCATGTTCCGGGCTTTCTCATAACTGTATAGCTGGTAATTTCCTCAGCTATTCTCAACTCTTGCTTCTTTTCATGAGCATGATATCCGAAAGTTATATTACTTTTATTATACTTTGATTCTCACTTTTAGGATTAAGACCGTCATCATTCTAATCTATACGGGTAAGGTAGTACGTTTGTACACCATAACTTAGAACCCAAGTACCAATGTTCTGTTACCAAGTCTCAACTTCGGGGCATCTTCCCAATTCTTGGTTTAAATACTAGGAATAGCCTATTTATTCACACATCTCATTATTTGATCCATCGATCATACTATTATTGGTTTAACCAAAGTCTCAAATACTTGAGAACGATTTTTTTTTTTTTTTTAGACATAATCTTTATCAATTCATGGATAACGCGGAAAACTTGATACTGAGGTACTATCGTTCCTTTATATCCATCAACTGAGTTTTATTCCTCTCCATACTTTTAAACACGTCCAACTTACTAACGAGGTTTTAGGGTCAATCAACTATCTTACAGATAAGTTGTATTCTTTCTCATTATGACATAATAAGAGGAGGGTATATTCCAAGGATCTCATACACTTTTCTTTACTCTATTCCAGCACTAAATGCTAAAGGGTATTTCGTTCATAACTTAGTTATTATATACTCGCGTGGAGGTATAACCGTACTGTCATCAGTATTTGGGATACCCTATCAAGGGTCGATCCACCTATGTATATCATAAAAGCATATACCTCGTCTCATTGAGAACTTCTTTACATCAGATCTTAATGTCTATCACTTTATTGATCTGAAATTTTTTTTTTTTTTTTAGGTGATAAGGTACGCCAACCTATGTCATACTTATTGGTTTCAAGGATTGAAGAAAATTTTTCATGACAACTTGCAAGAGATCTGGTTTCATAATTCAAGATAACAACTCTGGAGGTTTTGAAACAATACGTTCTTTAATCAATAATTTGGGAGATAGGGTCCAAGACCGAATAATGATTCTTGAGATTTCTTTGGTCATATGGGTGGCGGACCGTCACAAATATTTTCTCACCACACAGGGTTTGGTTTCAAAATTATCTTTGTTAAGAAATTCTCTGGTTGTAATCTCTTTCAAAAGAAGTGAGAATTTGAATAATATCTCAATTTCAACTAGGTCATAGAGTTAATCTCAATGATGTAATCTTGGGAAAAGGGTATAATTCAAATTCCATATAATAGGTCATCATTACTTGTCAGGGTTATCAACGTATCACGATACTTTTCCAACTCTACTCATACTACTAAAATTCAAGTTCTCAATTTGTCTTACAATTTTCTACCACATTGTGGTCTCTCATTCTGTATCAATCACAATACTAAAGTCAATTAATTCTCTAATCCCATTTTTATTTCGTTGCTAACGAAAAGTCATAGTTAGTTTGGATTTCCGTTGTACGTGAACATCCAAACAAATGACTATACTCATGTCACTGTGGTTTAGTGACATTGATCATCTCTGCTCCTTGATTTTCCTCTCTTGTTCTCGTTGTTCTCATCATTCAACTCGAAATTCTCATTTCTTTTCTAAAGTTCTTGTTCAAAGCAAATTTTGAGGACTAACTTTAACAGTTTCTCACGAATTCTGGAGAAAGATTCAGGATTTCTGTCCTTCATATGAAATGAATTTCATTGTGATAAGAGTACGTGAGCGAAAACCGTTTGCAAAACGGAGTTCAAACGAATAAGAACGAGTCAAGACAAAAATACTGCGCAGTGCAGTTTTCATCGTGCGCCCCCGCGCCGGAATCACTCCTTTCCGGTCGATTCTGAGCTCATGCTCCACTTCGTCGAGTTTCCTTTCAAGATTTGTTCAGCATTCTATGGTCCATATCGAACCGATGCGTTTTGCACCTTTGATCTCTTCTTTTGCTTTTGTCAGCCTTTCGTTGAAACTCGAGTTTGTTTTCAACTGACTTTTCGTTTGTTCGAAAATCAATACTTCGCTATTGTTCTCGCAAAAGGGATTAAGCTCCTATAACTCATACTTCTATGTTCAAGAGGTGAGCATGCTTATTAGAGCATCTATGTTCT
Source organism: Salvia rosmarinus (assembly GCA_036937905.1). Lineage (NCBI taxonomy): Eukaryota > Viridiplantae > Streptophyta > Magnoliopsida > Lamiales > Lamiaceae > Salvia > Salvia rosmarinus. The sequence goes on from JAODLM010000802.1 coordinate 41,147, forward strand.
TTTGGGAATAACATACCCATTTTCAGAATAAACTGTATAACTTTTGAATAAATATTTCAAAAATCACATCATAACTTCTGTACTCATGCTTTTAATAACTCAAGCATCACTTTTGACATTACTCTGTCAACTGATTCTCATTCTCTGTAAACTCTGTCTCATCTCACTGATGACTCATTATCATATCACTTTTGACATAAAATTGTCAATTTTTCACATAACACTGAAAAATCCTTTTTTGGAATACATTCCAAAACTTTCATAACTTTCACTGCTTTCAAAATATAAGTTCAATTTCATTCTCAAACTTTCAAGTTCAACTGTTTCAATTTTCAACTTTCAATATCATAATTGAGAAAATAATTTACCTCTTTCTTGGTTGAGCTTGATGTGATGGAGTGTTGAGCACAGTCAGCTGATCTCTAGAAGTCTAGTGACTCAATCTAGACTTGACTTTTGAAAGAAGGTTTTAGGGTTCAAAGGACGACCGCCTCGATACCAATCGTGATGACCCGCCAATCTAAAGTACGGATTAGGCGGGATTGTACCAATTAAGCGAGGATTAAGAACATAATGACCAACAACCTTTCAAGACTTCAAACTTTAATAGATAAGCACACAACGATTTCATACAAACTAGACCAACAGACCATTAACAAAAAGATCCAACTGATCTGGAGGTAACATAAGTAATATCCAAAATATAATAAAGTGTTTTGAGCAATGGAAAGCATGTGAATGCATATATGACGATATACATTCAAGGTGAACTATTAGCAACAAAACTCCGATTGCTCAACACTTGTCCATCCTATCACAGACTCAACTCGCACATTTAAAACAAACATGCGGGCTAAGTACAAGATTGCACTTAGTGGACTCATGCCAAAATAATTTCATTTAATTACACGCCTATAAGTATAACACGAGGATTTTAGTTGAAACAACTCGTGAATACCAAAATACTTTATCATTTCTCAAAAGATTACTCTGTGAGCATTTTACATTACGTATGATCCGTATCGTCCACATAATTATTCATAACTCATCTCATAAAGCGATCTCACGCCCAGAAGTAGGCCTCCTTCTACCGACGCCGTGATCGGCCAAGATGTTGCTAACGGCTCCCAATCACATAGTCGGGATTCTTCATCCGACTAGGATCCACGACCGGCGATGATGTTGCTAACGGCTCACGATCAAAACGGGTGTACACGTTAATCTTAGCGAATTACGCCTCGACTAAGATCCGATATCGATTTAAAAATAAATTGGGGCGACCCGATAAGCGATTCACATACATCGTTGGCTCGCCCAACAACATGATAGGATCCATACGTTAAAACATAAATATTTTGGGCGTGTAATAATAACGTTCATAATCATTTCAACCGAAAGCTTGTAAATAAATACTTTTCGAAGAAAGCATCGTAAATAAAAGGGTTTTCGAGTAAAGCCCACCTCGTACACGTAGGTCTTTATACTAGGGTCTTCTTTTCCTACGTCAATGTCCCGTCCAAGTATCACCTTATCGTAAGAATCATTTTAGTACGTTGGTCACGTTCGATAGAAACGAACATAGTCTATAACGTTCTACGTATCAAATAAGGCTAACGTCGGACTTATTTTGACGTTTCCTAATCGATTGATGTCGATTATGAAATTTCTTAACTTAAAAAGGGTATTCTACCTTTTTAGAATATAATGTACGTTTTAATGTACTTACGTAACGTAAGTAGCATTATTACTAAACGTACTACGTCACATTGATCACGCATTATCGAATTGCGTGCCCGTTGACCTTGGTCAACGATTTTGGTCAACTATTTTGACCAAGTCAACCAAAAGTCAACAATTTTGACTTTGGTCAACGAAAAGTCAATATTTTGACTTTTTCAATTATTTATGAAATTCTTATCATTTTATGTGCAATTCTTGTTCCAAAAATTCCTATAAAATCATACTATGTCTAAAACATTATTTTAGATCATAATATGTAATTATACATGATAAAATAAATTTATATCATTAATACACATCTTATGAAATTTTCGGTAATTCTGATTTAAATAGCTTGAGACTTGTGCAAAATTTCCATAAATTCACATGTCACACTATTTTATCATGTGATTAATAATATGTAATTACCTTAGTCAAATAAAATTTATACACCTTAGTATCATACCCCAATGTTTTCGGTTTTTCATAAATAACCCATCAAATGATTTTAAAAATTCCATAAAATCATATATCAATTAATCACCCTCAATTATGCTTACTATAACATAATTGTTATTTATTGTGACTTATTGAATAAAATTTACCTAAGTCACTTTCTAAATTTTTGACTTAGGTCAAATAAATCTTTATAAATTTCAATAAATTCTCACAACCATATATTATGAATCTACACACTTGATATGCTATTATAACACTTAAACATGAATTATATCTCAACACTTTATCATATATATATATTTTCGGTATTAATCAAATTATAGGCTATAGTTTTCCAAAAATTCTAAATAAATTCATATAAGCATAATTAATACCCTAGATCATGATTTCATACTCAAAACAACAATTAAAAATCAAAATCATCAACATATATAACCCCTAAGTTTTCGGTCAAATGAATAAATTTAATAGCATGCTTAATTTCATGATATAATTAATATACATGCTTTACAACATCATATAAACATCATATCTAAACATATTAATACAAGTTCTAAAATTTTCGAAAATTATGCATATAAACTAAGATCATAACATAAATTCTAACGGACGAAAATCGAAAATTCTAGCATGTATACGAAGCTCGTAAGAACTCTAACCTTTTAATCGGTTTCGATTTTGATCGGCAACGTTTATTTGCTAAGGAATTGGGATTATACTTGAGGAACACTCTCTAATTTTTTTCTCCTTATTTTCGGTCTCAAGGGGTTCAAAATGGGAGAATGGAGGAGCTTATGTTATATTTATAGACTTAGGCAAGTTGTAGTACATTAATTACATGAAAAATATCTTATACCACTTGCCTAATTTTGTCAACAAAATCGGCACCTCCATTAGCTAGGAGACAAAAATTTTAATCTTATCATGTACAACTCATAATGTTATCTTATCCCTAAGTTGCAACTTGTGTTATAATTAGCATAAAACAATTAAATTCATATATATATTAATGTGTGTGTCGCCCATATTCAATAGGCCTTAGGATTTATTTATTTGTTTTATTACTATAATATATATTTTATTATACTATATAATTAATTTATAAATTTATGGCATAATTATCAAGAGTAAAATGAATTAATAACTTAATGTCACATTTGTGACATTCTCGGCTATGCTTAGTTAAATAGGATAAATTTCTATTATTTTTATAATATATACTATATTATTACCATATTATTATTATAGTATAAAGTTGCTTTAGAAAAGTCAAATATTTCAACTCCACACATGGCACTATTATATAGTATGAAATTAAGAATTTTTCAACCTATTTTTCAAAGTTTTCGGCTCCTTTAATAAATGAGCATGAAATTACTTGTTTTAATTGTCTACTATCACTACTTTATACCTATTATAAGATAGGATCCAACTCATATTTATTTATTATTTATAAGATAATAATATTACATAAAATCATACTAAAAATCCATAATTTTCGCCACTTATGTGCAAGTGTGCTCTCACACTTGTGCAACTTGTATTACACCACATTTAGTCCTTAATGACATCATAATAATATAATAATTATCATATATCATCAATTGATTAAGAATAAAAATTAAATTGTACTTAAGATCTCACATTTTCGAAAATTGCTAAGGTATTCCCAAACATTTGATTTTCTTGTATAAAATAGCTACTACACATTTATGTGACATATTATGTGTCTTAGATAATAAATTTAATCATAGAAAAGTATTTAAAAACAATTTAGATCATAAAACCCTAATTTAAATATTTAGGGTTTTCGAAACCCACTAAATAAGATACATTGCATTCTTAAATTTTCTAGCATTATTTTATGATAAATAATACTCTTAAATAATAATATAATCATAGGAATTTGAATTTTATAATTCCGAGATCATATGCTAAAGTTATCGCATTATCTCTAAACGTAGACGTTTGAAACGTCTCTAATTTCTCATAGTTTAATTATCTCTAAAATGTTCAAAATAAAATTTTGTTACAACTTTATTTATTCCTATAATAATAGGAATTTCAAATTGCTTAATCGCTTAATAATATCAGTAAGGCGTAACGTCGAATTTATTCAACGTTAGAAAATTACGTTCGAAGGAATATTAAAATTATATTCCTTAATTCACTAAGGCTCGATGAATCTCATACGAAATTATCCAATTATGCTTGGTCAAAGTCAAGAGTTGACTAATTAAGATTTTAATTATCGGATTAATAATCCTAATTACGGAATTTATTATCGTAATCTAGTATTAAATCTACGGGATATTACAGTCGAACACTATTATTTTGGACACCGATTTCTTTGTAAGTATATATTTCGTATTTCTTATAGATGTGAATATATATGTATATATTCTTTATATATATTAATTTCAATTTCTTCTTTGAATAGTTGTACATTTGTCGAGAGTGGCTGCGTATGTTTGAGAATATTCAAGCATGAAGAAGAGCTAGATCATAGTATATCTCGTGGGATCCATCTACTTATTGGTATCGGGCGGTCCGTGGTAGTAGCGAGGTGGGCCAAACTCATAGATCATGGCTTCTTCTTTGAGCAGGTAACTTCCTTATACATTGACTAATTATAAAATATATTTTTGTTTGTGCCTTTACAAAATTGAATCTCTTTTTACAGGTCATCATCCCTTGTTTTAACAGAGGTCGCATCATTTTGGCTCGAATTACCATGAGGACCGGGATATGTGAAATGTTCGATCCGGTATATTATTTATTAGACCCCCGGCGACAAGAGGCGCCGCGATGCGTTGGATCGGCTTGAAGATGTTATTTACACGCCTTTTCGAAACTCGTTGGTTTGAAGCTAACGAGACTCGGTGTTCGTGCCTTTCCGCGTGATATGGTGTTTGCGATTCTTTGCTCGATGTCTGATTCACACAAAGAACAACGTCGGTCTTGGAGCGATACATGTGCATGTCGCCGACGCATCATTTCGTGTTCCCGAGCATTGAGTGGGGTAATGAGAATGTATATGCCTACCGAAAGAAAATAGCGGGTTCTATCTTTGAATTATGTGAGCGAGTGTCATAGATAGAAAGTGGTGAAACATGTTTGAGTCATAGATAGAAAGTGGTCGAAACATGTAATATTTGTAATATTTGTATTTCAAGATATTTTCTCGAAGGATATCACGAGTTTGGTTTCAACATAATTAAGCTTAATAAGGAGTTCGACTCAACATTTTCAATTAATCGCTTAACAATTAAAGCAAGCATCATTCTATTAGTATACTTTTAGGTATATCAACCATTTATAATCACTTAATTAAGCTTCATTACTCCTTACTTACATAATATGTTTCACTAACATATACATAAATTATAATTTCCTTTAATTTCTTCCCAACTTCTTACTTTAGTATCATATGTGAGCTTAATCATCAATATTAACATCATATATTAACTTTAATATATATATATATATATATATATATATATATATATATAGAAATTAAGCACCTGAACTAAAAATTTTCAATTTCAACATATGAATTTAGAAAATTCTAGTAAATTCATAGAATGCTTAAATTATCATATTAAACTCATATATCAAGTTAAGTGAATCAATATCTCATTCAATTAATGAGATGGTAAATAAGGACATGATTGTCGCGTGTGATCTGCGGAACCACACAAGCCACACCTCCTACGTGCACGACTTGTACTGCTTGACCCCATTTCTCCTCCACGGATCTTGATGAGGGCGTTCGGTTGGATGACGATGGCGCCCAACTTTCGGACGACCACTTTGTCGGACCACAGCAGGTGGCAATACTTCAACGGCTGCGACATCGGTAGGAAGCATCCAACTGGATTGGGGCGGAACATGATTTACTCTGTATGAGTAGGCCTGTACTAGCTTCTCGGCGTGGTAGTATTCTCCCACATAGCTGGAAATTTGGTCATCTTTATGCCTGCACAAATTAAAATTCAGTATAAAAACAATGATAAAGTTGTTAGTTATAAATTGGCATACCGTACTAAAAAAATTATATTTAGTATGTAGCTCCATACCGTATAGCTGCAACTGCATGAGAACACGGGATCAGATCCATGTCCCACTCCAAGCACGAGCACGATTCCGTCCCGAGATTGACATTGAAGGTTTGGTTTATGTCCTTGACTTTGAATGTCGTTACTTTTGGGCACTATAGTATCCGCGTGATCTCTCCAGCTCCCCGTATCTTGCGACGACTTCGGGGTTAGGTCGGTGGGGTATGTTCTTCTTTGCTCAAGTCTTTGATCGAACCATTTTCTATGATATGACGAATCGCTTCAACCATAGAGAAAATGGGCAATCGTCTTGCCCACAACAACCGAGCATTGAAGGACTCGGCAATGTTGGAAGTCAGGTATAGCGCCTCACGGGCACTTTGATCTCGCCCACTTCTCAACTCCTACCTCATCGACTTGCCATATGCACCACCGGTGGGTCTATCTTTAGGCACGAGACTTTAACATGTTCATTGGTTTGTCAAACTCCGCCTCCCGATATGCATAAGCGCCATACGGTACAATGCCACCGACGGTTTCCCAAAGGTGTGATTTTTTCAGCAGATGGTAGTAGCGTAAGCCGTGGGCGTTCTCGGGAAAGACATTTTCACGGCATTGGATATCTTGGCGTGCGCGTCGACACAATCAACGTCTCGAATTCGGTGGTAGCGGTCTTCACGTGTTCGAAACCAGTCCATGATAAATCATTCTCGATCGGACCAATTCCATAAGCGATGGAAAAACTTGCTCGTTGCCGTCGCCGTATAACAACAAAAATATACCCTTATTGCGGCCCTTCAAGTGCGTGCCATCCACAACAATAACAGGCCTCATGCACAACGTGTAACCGAGTCGATCGGAACCGGCGCTACAAAAGGTGGCGGCGACCATCGGTCCAATATCCAAGTCAATCAGCGAACCAGATTAGTTGTTCGCAACATGTGAAGATAACCCGTAGCGGTGATAGGATTGTTCATGCCCACCGTATATCATCTCGATTGCCCTATTACGAGCTCTCACCGCGACGGTATATGGCGCTTTGCACACCATACTCTCGTTGTAACTCGGCCATAATCGATCTCGGCAATGACTTCACCGTCGCCGCGTATTTTTCGCTATGTATGTTGCAATCACACGGCCATTGACCTTGCGCGTTCGGTATTCACGAGATCTTCTACGGTGTATGCGGCATCAAACTTGCGCACAAACCAAAACCACCTTGTTGCGATGCGCGGAATAAAGCGGACACCGATCACGATATCGCATTTGAGCGTAATCCGGTCCGGCCGATCGCGAATAACAAATTCGCTCTTTGTTCCAGTGCCACAACCCGACCGATATCTTAAGGTCCACCTTGTTGTCGAAGATGGAACCTTCGCTCGGATCATCGGGGTTGAATAGAGTCGAGAGGACTAGCAAAAGATTGTTCAAGCTTCATGAGGAATAACGAGAACTAGCCAATTTCTCGCCTCTTCCATTTGTTCTACCTCGAGTCCCTCGGTTACCCCTGCGTGTTACTCGCATAATCATCCCAAGCAACTTTTCTATTCCACCCTCTCGGCGTATCCACGCATCAAATTCTACAAACGTGCGAGATCACATTTGCACCGCACGCTCCTCCTCCTCCTCTTCTTCATCGACTGCTTGTTCTTCACCGTCGACGACGTATTCATCATCATCACTGTCGTCAACGATCGCATCAGCCACTTCGCGCACATGTTGCGGCACTTCTTGAGGTGTATTTTGCTCAAACCAATCATATGCTCCAAAGTGTTGTGTGAATGACTCATCCAGAGATGAGTATTGTGAAGTGTAGTCATACGATGTATCACGTGGTTGCTCGGTGTGGCATATATGCTTGGGTTACGGTTGGGGCGACGCCTCCGTATGTCACATACACCTCGGGTTGGGCATAAACTCCGCACAATCGAGCTAGGCGATCATCGGTAGTCAAAAGTGATTTGATAAGTCTACCACTTGAGATCTCGATATATAATGTATTTGGTAGTCAAAAAATTTGCTCCCGAAGGGAATTAATGTTTTCTCTTAACTCCCAAATAAGTACATTATCCGTCTTAACATATGTATATGATGATGCACCTCATGATGGTTCAAACAATCATCCCAACATCCTCCATATCTAATGATAATATTCTTCCACTCAGTCGTCTAATTAAAACATAGAAATGCACAATAATTAATTAAAATTCATCTAGCATTAATTATAAAACAAACATCTAAACTAAATAATACAAATTAAATATAAAAATATTAACATCATCTAAACTAAATAATACAAATTAAATATAAAATAAGTAACATTGATCAATAATACAAATTAAATATAAAAACAGTAATATTGATCACTAATGTTTAATAATAAGAACAATAAATTATAATTGAGCGAGAATGATAATTAATTTCCAAAATAATAATAACAATAAATTATAATTCACATTTCCATGTCTATGTGTTCGTAATTTGAATATTATAGGATTATAATTTATAATTAATTAATAATAAAATATATTCACAAAAAAAAAAAACCCCGCCAACCCCACCCCCCACGGCCAACCCCCACCCCCCGCGGCCAACCCCTACCCAACGGCCAACCAACCACCCCCACGGCCAACCCCACCCCCACGGCCAACCCTACCCCAATGGCCAACCCCACCCAGACGGCCAATCCCACCCTAGCGGCCAACCCCACCCCTAGCGGCCAACCCGTCCAGAGAGCGATAAATTATCAAAATAAATTCACCTAAATTAAATCAAATAATAATTCATTTCTAAACTAAATAATAATTAAATTAAATATTATTACTAAACTAAATATTATAAACTAAACTTAAACTAAATCAAAAATTCAACTACATTCTAAACTAAATCAAAATTCAACTACGTATTTATAAAATTAAATTAAACTAAACTAAATTAAGCGGAAAACTATAATTTAATTCAATAATTCATCTAAAATTCATAATACACGATAAATCATACAAATACACAATGGTTAATTAATTATTTATCTAACAATAATTATAGCGATGTTCCAAAATAATTATTGATTGAAATTAATTAAAAATTTACCTAAATTCATCTAACAATAATTAAAGAATCATATATATAACAAATACATCAAAATATTGAAATTACCTTTTATGATCGACGATATTTGATAGAGAAAAACGATTGTTGATAGAGAAAAACGATTGCAAATATAGATATGCGGTGATTCAGTGACCGAAATGTTGATAGAGAAAAACGATTGTTGATAGAGAAAAACGATTGCAAAAGTGATTCAGTGACCGAAATGAAAGAATGAATTATATAGGTGAAGTCCGATCAAAATTGTCAATGCAAAAATTCATATCTATTAAATATGAGTTGTTGGTTTATTTAACTGCAAAAATTGATGTCTATTAAATATGAGTTGTTGGTTTATTTAATTTTGATCAGTAAAGTTGTTGGTTATTTAATTTTGATGAAGTAAAGTTGTTCATATATTAATTTTCATAAAAGTTGTTCGTCAGTAATTTATTGTTTTGTCGTTGAATATTAAATAAATCACAAATTTTTTTTACAAAATAGCGGCCAACCCATCCCCGGCCAACCACCAACGACCGGCCAACCCCCACCCCACGGCCAACCCCACCCCACCAGACCAACCCCTACCCCACGCCAACCCACACCCTGAACCCCACCCCACCCCCCACCCCACGGCCAACTGCACCATGCCAACCCGCCACCCCATGACCCACCCGCCACCACCTGCCAACCCCCACCCCGCCCAACCCCCACCCCAGACCAACCCGTCCCTCCCGGTAAAATTATAAAAAGAATTTTAAAAATTAAAATTGAAATTAAAATTGATATTTCAAGAAAATTAATTGATAATTGAAATGATTGTATGATAATTGAAATTATTGTATGATTTTCGAAATGATTATTTTAAAATCTGCGCAAAATCCTGACAAAAATATATTTAAAAAATGTTTTGGGCATGGGCTGCACTCTTTTTTCATATTGGATGTACAATGCTTTTAAATTTTTAAAAGTGGGTATTGACGTACATTTCCACAAGTAAGAATCCCTAATTTTCTTCTGTCTTATGCCGCTTCTTCTTCTTCTTCTTCTTCTTCTTCTTCTTCTTCTTCTTCTTCTTCTTCACTTCTCTATTTCTTCTTCTCATCACTGTTCTTGCCATTTATAAAAACAAAAGAAAAAGGGAAAAAAAAACACCAAAAAAAAACAAAAAATTAAAGGGAAAAAAGAAGTAGCGGTCGATAGTTCATGCTTCTTGGGCGGTACTATTCACTTCCGAGCTTCAGCGTGGTGTGAAGCGGTCCGTTGGAGAAGATTGCGCCACCACTCAAGCGGCCACCATTTGTTTTACCGTCTCCCTTGGAGATGCTCTAATCATTCATCTTATATTTAATTCTTTATGTCTTCCAAAACATTATTATAGGATATAACATTCAATAAATATAACAGTAAAATTCAAATACGAATATATATTACTTTGTGTTATGATAAATCTAGCTACGTGAGATTTAATGTAAGCAGCAAAGAACACCAAGGCTTTTACGTGGTTCGATCGTTAATGAGATCTACGTCCACGGAGGAGTAATTCCTCAATACTTTCACTAGAGTTTTTAGTACAAAGAGTATATGTTACAAGCCTTTTAGTGTTCAGTAAATTACCAACCCTTCTATTGTCAACTTCCCTTCTATTTATACCATCCTCAACCTGCAACTGAAGGCGTGCCCAACCCCTCCATTGGTCGTGACTCTTCCTCTGGCGTGCTCTCCATTGGCCGGAGCAGGGACGCTTCGCCTTACGTGCGCCACGTGGTGGGTGGCGCCTGACTCGGGTTCTGGGGCGTTCCTTCCATTGGTCGAGGGTGGCGCCTGACTTCGGCTCTGGGGCGTGTCCTCCATTGGTCGAGGGTGGCGCCTGACTTCGGCTCTGGGGCGTGTCCTCCATTGGTCGAGTCAGGGGTGCAAGCCACGTGGAAGGTGGCGTCGCTTTGGTTACGGCTTTAGGGTTTGGGGCCGATTAGGGCTAGCCTTGGGCTCAACCGTGCGGGCTCGCTATCGACGTTAGGCCCAACTCGTTTGGGCCTCTTAGTGGGCCTAGCCGGTTGGGCCATATCCCATCATAGCCCCCCGAATAGTCGAGGGACAGCGATGCCGAGGTGGAGTGAAGGCGCTTGGAAAGGTGAGGTGTGGCTCGGTGGCGTTGTTCTTGAAGGTGGTGTCTTTTGGCGTGAGGTTTATCCCACGGTGCGGATCGATCCGAGCCGTGTGATGCATCATTACGGGCATGCATCGCTTGTCGAAGACCGAACTGAGTCGTCTGTTGTTGGGAAAAGATGTCCTGCAGGGGATCTTTGGTGTCCGGCACGGATAGCATGGGTTGGTGCAGGCGAGCTATCCTCACGGATGGCCGAAAAAATTGATGCGGATAGTGATATCTGTTGGGAGGCGACTAGGCGATCGAGCGTTACACGCACGGGTAGCCGAGGCTCGATGTAGATTTTCGGATGCGGGCGGAGAGGTCGGTTGGGCTCGGGCGCCATCAAGGCGATCCGAGATGCCCGTCATCGAGCGTGGTGGATTGCGGGGAGGGCCGTAGACCGATCTGGGTAGCAATATCCTACGGGCGATCGAGGCCCGATCTCGATGGCCATACCTGCGTGAGCCATGCCGAGGTGCGGAGTTAAAGCGATGATTGCGCTTCTCTAGGGTGTCCTGTCAGCGCGTCGTAGGATACGTCACTGTGGCAGGCGGTTGTTGTTCGCTCGAAACACGTGCGGGCGTGTAGCCCACGTCCAATCTCAGCGAGGCACGTGGAAAGCTTGACAGGCGGTTTTGGGCGCCCATCTGTACTTTAAATACGCCAGCGGCTAGGGCCACTGTTCACCTTCTTTCTGAAAACTTTTCATCTCCTCCATAGAGAAAACTTTCGAACTCGGAGAAGCTCTTGACCATCTTCCGAATTCAGTACCCGAAAAAAAAGTAAGTATGTCTTCTTCCTCCTGTTCCGATTCCCCTTCATCTGTGTGTCGGTCATCTCCCGCGGAAGTCTCCGGGACGAACCGATCGTCTTCGTCCCCGGATAGGGAAGTCGAGGTTAGGGATTACACGTGCCATACCTTGTCGGGTGAATCTAAAATGCTTAGCGCTAGGATTCCCGCAATGTCGTCTGCGTGGAACTTGTTTACGGTCAGGGACGCAAAATCGTCTCTGACCTCTAGCGATATAGTAAAGGTAGGGAGGGAATGCCGCATCCCGGTAGACGCCTTGTGGTGTGTTCCCACCGGTGATAGGCGTTAGCCCTCAGGAGGGCTTCATAACATTTACCTAGATGCGTTGAGGCGGTCTTGGGTTCCTTTAGCCCTATTTTTTGCAGATTCGGAATAATTCCAAATTCCAATCATCGGTTTACCGAACTCCATTAGATCGATGGTCGAGATGGGGCTTTCTGTTACTGGCGTGGCGGAGAATTCACCTTCGAGCTCGATGCGATTTTTGTCGAGTTTACTGAGAGGACGTATTATTTCTCTCCTCGTCGGCCGTTTAGGGTTAAGCAACCCTCGAAGTTGCGGTGGCGAATAAATTTTTCTTTTGAGGCGGAAGGGCATCCACCTATGAATGGGGTTGGGTAAGATGAAGGATTTGAAATTGAAGCCCTCGGCCGTGAGGAAGAGCTCAATCGGCTCGGTGAAGTTTGGTTAGATTCACCGAGGGCGACCTTAATAAGGCGGATGGCGTGCATCGGTCGAAGGTCCCCTGGTGGGGTCGAGCGGGTGAGGCACCCCTCCTTCTTTCCTAGAATTCCGGTGTCGTTGTGTTAGCGTGGTCTTCTTACGTCTTGCGGTGAAGCTTAATCACGAGAAGGAAGGCAAGGCACCAGCCACTCCTCGCTCTGCTCCATCTGGGCGGGAGTCTCCACCAAGAAAGAAGGCGAGGCGAGGTGGACCTACCAAGCAGCCTGTGGTAGTGGAGCGCTGAGCGATCTGCTGCGGGTCCTCGGCCGATCGAGCACAGGCATGGAGATAGAGGCTCGCGGGTGAACCGCGCGAGGTACCGATCTCAAACATCTCTGTTCCTTTCCTAGGGTAGTGTCTCCTTATTATTCGCTCTTGACCGTTTTGATTCTCGGGGCGTGCCCTTGGCGGCGAGTGAGGTCGCCGCTTTGGCCGCATCGTGGCCTCCGGCACGAGGAGCCGGAGCGGAGGCGGCTGCTGAGTCCTCGCTGGCTGCCACGAGGAATGAGGCCGGGGTGGCCCATGAGGAACGAGCGGAAGCGAGGGCCGCTGCTGAGGTTTCCACCAAGAAGAAGGACCGGGCTCTGTAGGCTCTGCGGGCTGCCCGCGCCGAGGTGGAGGGTGCTCGTGAGGCGGCGGCCGAGGCGGAGAGGAAACTTGCTGATCAGACGAGTGCCTTGCTGGCGGGGCAAGGGCCAATGTTGAAGGCCTTCACCACCAAGGTTGTCGAGTCGAGACCTTCTGCCTTTATCTCCGTCGGCGCCCGTAATGAGGCGCGGTGATATCTACCCACCTGGAGAAGTTGGCGGCCGCGATGCCCGAGTTTGATAAGGTGAAGGGCGGGTGGTCCGAGGTGGACCCCAGGTCGGTGTACAAGGAGTATGCCCGCGTGATAGCCGAGGCGGCCACATTCCCTGTGGTGGAGGCTTTGGCTTCCTCTGACTCACTCTTGACGGCCGAGGCCGTGTCCAAGTGTAGGGTGGATGAAGATCCTGAGCTTCAAGAGCTTCTTGCCGAGGTACGGGCCGAAGCCATGTTGGTTGAGGAGGAGGAGGGGGAGGAGGAGGAGTCGAGCTCGGAGCTTCCTTCCGGGGACGGCCAGCCGCAACAGCTGCAGGAGCCGGAGCAGCAGCAAGAGAAACCGGAGGTCGGCGAATCCAGCAAGGAGGCTGAGGTCGGCGAATCCGGCAAGGAGCCTGAGGTCAGTGGGCTAGTTGTAATAGGCTGATTTGCCAGGGTCGATAGGACCCGGGGCCTTGTAAAATTTTTTCGATTATGAATGAAAGCATTCTGATTACGAAATGTGTGTTTTCTTTTTTTACTTTAGCACTCGATTCTCAATACGTCGGGCTTGATCATTGTCTGTGACTAAATTGAAAGAGGCCGAGGTGCCTTAGCGAGAAGGGCGAAGATGTGCTTTTCGGAGGAGCGATGCGAGTGACCCAGTTTTGGTCGACATGGATGTCGGCTCGGCGTCGTCCGCGGCCGAAGAAGAAGTTGGGCGAGGCTGATCGGAAGTGGCCGCCTCCTGGCGAGAACGAGGCCACAAGTTGAGGATCGCGTGGGGCGAGTCGAGGCGGACTCATCTGCCGACGCTATCCAGGCGTTTGATGCGGTGTGAGGCGACTCGAACCGATCATGGAGAGGCTAGCTCGGGTGTCGGAAGAGCATCGGAGTCGAGAGGCGCCCACCGGCTGGTGGGACTACCATATCCGGCCGACGACCGAGTTCGAGCTCACTTGGCGAGGGCATGGTCTTTGAGGATGAGGAGGCCCCAAGAAGTTGAAAGCTTTGTGTGAACTCCGTCGTGAAGTATATGGAGATGTATGACATCGTCCGTAAACGACGCATGCCTCGGCCCGGCAACAAGGCCACAGCGGGCTCCCCTGACCCGATCATAAAAGAACCCGCAGAGGAGGGCGGCTACTCCGATCATGCTGAAGTGCTCCGGTTGATGGGTCCGGCTGGGAGCGGATCATTCAGAGGGCGATCCTCTGGGAGCGGACGGCGGCCGAGGACCTCAGGTCGGCGGGGAAGAGCGGCGGTTAGGGGGCGAGGTCGTACTCTCGGCCCGGTGTCCGGTGAGGGGGTCGGGGTGTGACCTCGGTGCATCCCCACTCCCGGATGCCCAGTGTTGGCGCTGCGCCACTTGAAATGTCCCGTGAGTGGGTGAAGGTGACCACAGGTCGAAACTTCGTCGGGCTGCCCCGAGCTCGTTCCGAGCGCCGAGTAGGTCGTGGTGATTCCGCCTTATCGGTCGGGTTGAAGGCACCGAGTTCGTTCCTGTGTTCATCGCCGACACAAGATTTTATGCAGGCGGTGCGACTTCGGTGAGACACAGGCGAAGAGGAGGTCGGAAGCCCGAGTAACCTGTATATAGCTTAGGACTTGGTGTATAGTATTGAATGTATTTAGGCTTGTACCGAAGTGTATATTTTCCCCCTAGAGAGGTACAAATATAGCTCATGACTTGGTTTCTTTTTTTTTTTTTTGCCGTAAATGTATTCATCATGCATCAAGTGTATATCTTCCCAAATAAAGGGGCATAAGCGAGCTCGGAAGCCGGTTGACTTGTATATGGCTTGGAACTCGGTTTGTAGTCGTTAATGCATTTAGGCGTATACCGAGTGCATATCTTCCCAAATAAAGGGGTACAAGTTGGCGAGATCGGTCTGGATGTCGCGTGCATGTAGACGTCCAACTTAATGGGTAATCTGTATGCTTCGCATGTAGACGTCCAACTTAATGGGTAGTCTGTATGCCTTGCATGTAGACGTTCAAATTAATGAGTAGTCTGTATGCGTACCCTACTTAGTGGGTTTGTCGTCTTCGTAAGCGTCCCCCTTTGAAGGTTAATTGTGGTTTATCGAAATGGATGTTCACATAGATGTAAGACGAAACGAAGTGAAATGCTCATTAGAAAAACAAATGTTTCATTAAATAAGTGAACAGCATCGCACATCGGTCAAAGCAATAGGAGGGCTAACATGTTGCCGATCTGAAATCAAAGCTATGTAAAATACCTCCTTAGATGAGCTATGTGCGGTTCGGGGAATAAGTACTCCGGAGAGGTGAGCAAGCTTATAGGCCCTTTGCCGAGGTCCTCGTGAGCGCGGTATGGTCCTTCCCATGTCGGATCTAGCTTGTTAAGACGCTCAGCTCGGCTGGCTTCATTATTCCGCAGGACGAGGTCGCCTATTTGGAGTGTGGAGGCCTTTACTCTCTTGTTGTAGTAGCGCGCGACCTGGCTCTTGTACTTGGCTTCGTTTATGAAGGCCATTCGCTTCTCCTCCAGAGCGTCAAGGTTGACTCGTATGTTTTCCTCGTTGTCCTCCTGGTTGAAGTGAAGAGTGCGCGGGCTCGGTGCGCCGATCTCGGCCGGTATGACGGCCTCGGTGCCTTAGACCGGTGAAGGCGTTTCCGTCGAAGTCCGGGGTGTAGTTCAGGGACCGAGAGGACTTGAGGAGGTTTCGACCCATCGCCTTTAGCCCGTCTCAGCCTCTTTTCACCCCTTATGCGATCGTGCGGTTCGTTACTTCGGTCTGACCGTTCGCTTGTGGGTGCGCAACCGAGGTGAACTGTTGTCTGATCTGGAGCTCTTCACACCATTCCTTGAAATTTTTGTCAACGAACTGGGTGCCGTTGTCCGAGACCAGAATGTGCGGTATCCCGAAGCGACGGACTATATTCTTCTACGAAGGTGCGAATCCTTTTGCTTGTGAGGCTCGATAGTGGCTCGGCCTCGACCCATTTGTGAAGTAGTCTGACCACGACTAAGTATCGGCGACACGGTGCCGGTCGAGCAGGCCGACGATGTCGATCCCCCACTGCATGAAAGGCCACGGACTCTGTAGGCTGCTTAGATCGGTCTGAGGAAGCTTTTTGACCGTGGAGTGGATTTGGCACTTCGGGCACTTTTTGACGAGCTCGGCCGAATCTTGAATGAGGGTAGGCCAGTAGTATCCTGACCTTAGTGTTTTCTTTGAGAGAGCTCGCGATCCGATGTGGCTTCCGCAAGATCCTCTGTGAATCTCGTTGAGTACGTAGTCGGCTTCTTCTGGCCCGAGGCACCTCAGGAGGGGTTGAAGGTAAGACTTCCGGTAGAGAGCGCCCTCATGCATGAGATACTTCTGGGATTTCGCCATCATTTTTTTGGCTTCGAGCCGATCTTGAGGTAGTGCGCCGTCTTCCAGATAGGCCTTCATGGGAGACATCCAGTTCGGCTCTATCTCAGTGATAATGCCGACGTGGGACTCGCGGCGCTCGGAATGGACCTCCTCCACTGGTGGACTTGTTGACGACGCCGCTAACTTGCTGAGGACGTCAGCTCGGCTGTTTTCCCCTCGGGGGATCCGGTGAATACTGAAGTACCTGAGGGAGGTCAGCATCTCCTTTGCCTTCTCGAGGTATTGTTTCATTCGGTCCTCCTTGGCCTCGTATTTGCCTAACACCTGGTTCACCACGACCTGGGAATCCCCGAAGATTTGAATCTTGTCCAATCCCAGTTCCTTGGCGAGGCGGAGTCCGGAGATCAGGGCCTCGTACTCCACCTCGTTGTTGGTGGTCGGGAAGGTGAACCGGAGGGCGTAGGTGACTTCTTGCTTATCTGGGCCGAGGAGAAGGATGCCCGCTCCGCTGCCCGTTTTGCATGAAGCCCCATCCACGTACATCTGCCAGCAATTATCAGGTGGGTTGGGGTCGGGTTCCTCCGTGCAGGGGGTCGGAATGACCGAGGCGGAGGCATTGGAGGAGCCAATCTTAGCGGTTAGACCGGGCTCGGCAAACTTGGCTTCTACCAGGAAATCCGCGAGAGCTTGCCCCTTGATGGCCGGTCTGGGGGAGTATGAGATATCGTGCTCGCCGAGCTCTAGTGCCCACTTGGCTATACGTCCAGATGACTCAGGTTTTGACAAGACTTGTCTCAGGGGTAAGTCGGTCAGTACCTGGATGGAGTGAGCCTGAAAGTAGGGTCGGAGTCGTCGCTTGGCATTCACCATTGCCGTATACCTTTTCAAGGCGGTGTACCTTGTCTCGGTCCTTTGAGTGCTCGGCTGATGAAGTAGATAGGAAGCTGTCGTCCAACCTCATCCCGCACCAGTACCGCGCTGATTGCCTCGTCCGAGGCGGCCAAGTACAGGGAGAGGAGTTCGCCTTCTTTCGGGGCGGTCAAGGTGGGCAGGTCGGCGAGGTACTCTTTTAGCTGTGTGAAGGCAGCGTGGTGCTCTTCCGCCAGATAGTCCGAGCCTCCTTAAGATCTTAAAGAAGGGGAGCTGCTTCTCGGCAGCCCGGGAAAGGAACCTACTGAGGGCGGCCAGGCACCCGGTGAGTTTGTGGACCTCACGGATGGTTTTTGGCACTTGCATGTCGAGCACCGCCTTTACCTTGGTGGGGTTCACCTTTAAGCCTTCTTGGGAAACCCAGCACCCTAGGAACTTCCCCGTTTTCACAATGAACGTGCATTTCTGGGGGTTAAGTTTGAGGTTGGCCGACCTGAGGAGCTGGAGGATGGTTCTGAGGTCGTCGACGCAGCTTCCAGTCTTTTGGCTCTTGACTACGATGTCGTCGACGTAGACCTCGACGATTTCCCCTATGTGATCCCTGAATATCGCGTCTACCATCCTTTGGTAGGTTGCCCGGTGTTTTCGGGCGAAGGCATCTTCGGTATGCGAAGACACCAAGTCGATTATGAACGCCGCTTAGGGGCATCCTCCGAGCTCATCGGACTTGGTGGTACCTTTATGCAGTCCGGTTGAACATCTCGTGGCCCACCAATGCCTCCACCTTCTTGTCAATGTCGGGGAGGGGATAGCAATCTTTTGGGCAGTGCTTGTTGAGGTCGGTGTAATCGACGCACATGCGCCACCCCCCACCTGGCTTTCGGACCACGACGGGATTGGCCATCCAGGTCGGATATTTGACTTCGAACAGGATCTTGGCCTTCTGAAGCTGAGTCACCTCGTCCCTTATGACCTGGCTGCGCTCTGCCAAACACCCTTCTTTTCTGCCGGACTGGCTTGGTTGCCGGGTCTATATTGAGGCGATGGGTTATGAGTTCGGGCGGCACCCCGGTCATCTCGAGCGGAGACCATGCGAAGACGTCCCTGTACTCCCTCAGAAGCTGCTCGACGCTTTGCCGAACATTAGCTGGGCCCTGGTTGCCGACCTTGACAACTTTGGATGGGTCGTCGTCGTAGAGCTGAATGTTCTCGGTCAGGTCGTCCCGAGGCGGCGGCTTCGGGGGATTCTGTAATTGCTATGCTTGCGGCGAGGCTGCGTCCTGGGTTGAGACTCGCAGGCATTCCTTTGCTGCCGTTTGGTCACCCTGGATGCTGAGCACTCCCACCGGGGTGGGAATCTTGACGGTGAGGTGGTAGACCGAACAGACGGCCTTGGTGGCGTACAGCCAATCTCTCCCCAGGATGATGTTGTACGGAGAGGGAGCTCGGACTAGGAAGAACCGAATGGCCTTGGTGACCGACACGGGGCTCGCCTACCAGAATCGAAAGGGTAATGACCCCTCGGCCGGATCTTGAGTGAAG
The DNA here is from genome assembly GCA_036937905.1 of Salvia rosmarinus. Lineage (NCBI taxonomy): Eukaryota > Viridiplantae > Streptophyta > Magnoliopsida > Lamiales > Lamiaceae > Salvia > Salvia rosmarinus. The sequence continues at coordinate 60,695 of JAODLM010000802.1, forward strand.
CTCAATCGCGGTAGGGTGCGGGAAGTACCTGAATACCTCCGACCTCAAGCTTATCCAGGCAGCTCTGGAAGATGATGCTGACGGAGGCTCCGATGTCGATATAGACCCGGTGGACGTTCTTGTTGCCCACCACGGCCTGTATGGTGATGGCGTCCTGGTGCGGCATGATCCTGGGCACGGGGTCCTCCTTGGAGAACGTTATGTTCTCACCGTCTCGGAGTCGCTTGTTCTTCGGCTCCTCGGTGGTCGGCCTCCGAGCTTCGCTCTTCAACGACGCCCTCGTCACCCCGATTGGCAGCCCGGTTATTACATATACCTGCTCCATGGCATTGGGACCTTCGTCCTCGTCGTCCTCGGGTTGGGTCGTTGTTGAGGTCGGCCCGCAGTTGTTTCCGCCTCCGTTCCTTTTGCGCTTTTTATTCCCCGGCCCAGGTCGGCCGAGGTACTTCTTCAGTGCCCCTTCCTTGACGAGCTCGTCGATCTGCGAGCTCAGGTTTCTGCACTCCTCAGTATCGTGACCGTACCCTCGGTGGTAGTCACAATACTTTTCCGTTTGCTTTTTTGGACCTCCTTCATGGGAGGGGGTTTAGGGAAGAGCTCGGCGTGGAGCTCGAATATCTCTGCCCTCGACTTGAGCAGGCGAGGTGCGTGGTTGCCAGGGTTTGGCCGAGGTCCGAGCCTGGACTCCATCGGACCCTTCTGGATTCTCTCGAAGGCGCTCCGGCGAGGAGCGCTTCGGCCTCGGTCGTCTGGCTTTTTCCTTTCAGCCCTCTGCTCGTCCCAGACCTCCCTCTTCTTCCGGTCTGATTCGTCTCCTTTGACGAAGTTGTCGACCAGGGTCCAGAGGCGGCTGACCGTCTTCGGCTTCTCCCTGGTGATCTCTTTGTTCAGCGCGCCGGGTCGGATCCCGTTCTTGAACGCGTTGATGATGTAGAGGTCGTTGCTCTCATCGATTTTCAGGGACTCCTGGACGAACCTCGAGACGAAGTTCGACGTTGTTTCGTCCCGTCCTTGGCGGACGGTGAGCAGGTCGGACGCGGGTTGCTGGGCCGGCATCTTCTGGTAGAAGCGCCATTTGAATTGATCCATGAGATCCTTGAAGCAGTGCACGCTGTTTTGACGGAGTGAGGTGAACCAACGTCGGGCGTTGGAGATTAGCACCTCAGGGAAGATCTTGCACATGTGGAAGTCCTCCATTCCTTGGTTCGCCATATTGGTGGTGTAGGCGAAGAGGAAGTCGGAGGGATCTCTAAGACCATCGTAGGGCGCGATGTTGGGCGCCCGGTATCGCTGGGGCAGGGGCGCGTCCAGAATTTCTCTGGAGAAGGGGGAGATGATTCTCCCGTGTCGGTCGAACCCCGGGAGATCGTTACCATCTCTCTCCGGGGGTGTAAGGGACCGGTAACGACGCCTGTCGTCTCCTCGAGGAGGAGTTCGCCGCGTGTCTCTGCCTCGCTCGTCCGCTCGTTCCCGGGGTGGAATTCGAGGCGGCGGGTTGCGCGGCGGCGAGGCGAAGGTTGCGACCACTTTGGAGGAGGCGGCTCGCGTTCTGGCGGCGACGCGTTCTCTACTGTCGTGCCGAGGTGGCGTTGGCGATCGATGGGGTGAACGACCTCGGGCACTCGAGAGGTGCCCGCTCCATTCATCCTTTGGCGGAGGAAGCCACAACCGGCCGAGGTTTGCGTTGAGGAACTCAGACACAGCTCGGCCGAGGGCCTCATGGGACGAATGAGCTGTTTGTTCATCCTCGTTGAGGTCGGCATCCCCGTTAGGGAGGCGGTCCCGGGGTGTATGGAGCGTTTTCCATGTTGCCCTCGTGAGTGTGGGCGCTTGTGGCGTCGGCGATCTCCTTCCATGACGGCGGTGACCGCTGATCGTCCTCGGCAGGTTGTTGCCGCGTGGGCGGCGGTTGTCGTGTTCTTGCCATTGATTTGTAGGGACGGTGAAGCTTTTGTTCAATGTTCCCACAGAGGCGCCAATGATAAATCTAGCTACGTGAGATTTAATGTAGCGACAAAGAACACGAAGGCTTTTACGTGGTTCGATCGTTAATGAGATCTCGACACCGAGGAGTAATTCCTCAATACTTTCACTAGAGTTTTAGTACAGAGTATATGTTACAAGCCTTTTTAGTGTTCAAGAAATTGCCAACCCTTCTATTGTCAACTTTCCTTCTATTTATACCATCCTCAACTCCGCAATCGGCGTGCCCAACCCCTCCATTGGTCGTGACTCGGAGCAGGGACGCTTCGCCTTACGTGAGCCACGTGGTGGGTGGCGCCTGACTTGGGTTCTGGGGCGTGCCTTCCATTGGTCGAGGGTGGCGCCTGACTTCGGCTCTGGGGCGTGTCCTCCATTGGTCGAGGGTGGCGCCTGACTTCGGCTCTGGGGCGTGTCCTCCATTGGTCGAGCCAGGGGTGCAAGCCACGTGGAAGGTGGCGTCTGGCTTTTGGTTCTGGGGCTAGGGTTTTGGGAGCTGATTAGGGCTAGCCTTGGGCTCAACCGTGCGGGCTCGCTATCGACGTTAGGCCCAACTCGTTTGGGCCTCTTAGTGGACCTAGCCGGTTGGGCCATAGCCCATCATGTTACTTTACGTAATATTCTAGGGACCTCTTTACGGTTAGTAATTTGATTGATATTGCAATTTCTTTCCAGTACAATTAATACATATATCCTAACACACATACTAACTATTTACATTGTAGATACCTAAAACAAAAGTTATAATTGAAGTAAGATAATATAAATAAGATGAGTATAAGAATGAACTTTTATTTGCTCCATTAGTCATTACATTTGGAATTATACAACTCTCGAAATCGGGCACTAACGATGGCCATCAGCCTAGAAATTAAGTAGAATCTCACAATCGATACAAATTACGTATGAGAGAGAGAGAGAAATTTAAATAGTTATTTTGATATAGTAAAACTAAAATATAATCAAATATGTTAAAATAAATAAAAACTAGTTGGGGTCACTAAAATCTTCTTTAACACGTGAATTACATTAAATTATTAGATGAATGCACAAAAATAAAGGTATTTCGAACAATCACGCTTTATGCTGTGGCAACTAACATTAGTGAAAGCTGAACAAATATTTACAAACCTTAATTTACTAACAGTTACACGTCAATTAAAGGTGGGTTTTAACATAATAGGATCAAAATTCCATAACATGACCCAACACATCATAATCAAATAAATGAAAATATAATATGAAATGATCATGCTCTAGTATCGAATCGATTAATCATGTTAGGCTCGTGAAAAACTTTAATTCCTATGATCGCACAAGACCAAAATCTTGAGATTCTCCAAATATAAATATTATTGATTTTATTCCCAAATAACAAGAGTAGAAGAATATTTATACTAACTTTGATTCCTAAAGATAATATCATAATCTATGGACTTTATAATATATCCAACTCAATAATATTAACTAATAAGATAGACATAATTAATAATCAAAATAATGAATATATGAACATTTGTGCTCGTATCATATGTAGAAAATATGATTAGAACTAAGGATGTCAATGGACAGATTATACCCGTATCGATTCAGAACCGCTTATAGTCCATTAAATTTTAAAATAGGAGTTCCGGTTCTGGTTTCGATTTCAGACCTGCTTCAAATCCGAACCGTTTAGACCTATAGTTTGATAGTCAGGTCCGACTCGATTCTGACTCTGGTTCTAGAATCGGAGTCGATATTTATATATTGGATCTGATCTGACTAAAACCCGTCTATTGACAAGTCTAAACAACTTAAGTAGGTTTGTCAATGAGTCGAGTTTACCCATACCGATCCTTAAACACTCATAGCCCATTAAATTCTAAAGCAATGATTTCGGTTTTGGTTCCAGATCCGCTTCAGACCCGGACCGCTTCAAATTCATAATTGATGGTTCGGATCCGGTCCATATTCGGTATCTAATGGGTCGGTTCCAGAATCAAAAGCGATACTTATTTATTGATTTTGGTTCGGGTACAACTCGTCCATTGATATCCCTAATTATAACAATTTCATAAAAACGGAGCAATCTTATTTCAGTTACCCAGCTAATATTAAGAATATCCTTTATTATCCGACTCATGAACTGAGAGACATTCAATTTAAAACAGAAAGATATTTTAGAATATAGATATGAAGGAGATCATAAAGGATATATCAAAAGAAGTGTGTTTATGTTTATTTTTTATTCTTTTAATATAGATTAAAAGTGTGTTTATCCCAAATAAATGGAATAGAAAGATATCATAGATTCGGAAATCGTAATTGGGATTCATCCAACTATTTTTAGATCAATTCCGTTAAATTTTCAGGAATGAGCCAACGAGTGAGAAACTTTCAAATGCTATCACATTCTTTTACACTCCGTCTTTTTTTTTCTCCATTCAGTTGCAAGAAAATAAAATAAAAATTGAAAGTTCTACATAAACCATATATATCTTTTCCGGCCAAACCTTGGTGGTTTTTGATAAATGGCCGGCGTTCTCCCTGGCTTCGAAAACGCAAACGAAAGAAAATTTCAGTTCAGCTCACACTCATCTGTGGTATGTACTACTCTCAAATCAAATCAAATCAAATCAAATCATAACAGTTTCTCTCTCTCTTGATTGTAAGATTGTTATTGATGATGAAAAAAATAGGAAAGGGACCTCATAAGGCGGGCGGCGCGTGATGATGAGAAGCTTGATGCGGCCGTGAGAGAAGCCAAGAAAAGAGTGGACAAGAGATTACAACGAACCCTCACCAAATTAAGAATTTTAAGGTGAAAATATTTATTTTATTCAAGTTTTAGTTTTACTTTTGCTTTCATTATTTGCACGAAATTAATTAGCAATATATATTCTTTGGAATTTTATTTCGATTTTTCTAATTATACAAACACAAAATGTTGAATTTCAGTAAACCAAAAGGGCGAGAGGCCTCAGACTCAGCGAAAAGTCAGAAGGCAATATGAACGATAATGTGCAATGAATTTTTGCAGATTGATTTTGAGGAGTGGATATGAACAAATAATTTGGAATTTCGTTTGTTATATCGATCAAGGAAAAGTAGTTGGAAAATTGATTTTTAGGAGCAAGTGATTCCATAATCCGAAATGAGAGAGATCTCAACATGCTGAAGATACTTAGGTGACGTGTACGCAGGAATGAAATTGGATATGAATGGAATGAACTTTGGAATGAAATGATGATAGGAATGGAATGGAATGAAATAGGTGATTCCTATGGTTGGTATGTACAATGAATGAACTAATAGGAATGAAATAAAACAAATAAAATAATTATGATTTTATAATTTATGTTATTATTATCTTAATAATAATAATAATAACAATAATAATAACAATAATAATAATAATAATTAGTATTAATATTTAGGAATATTATTAATACTAATTAATAATAATAATAATAATATCAATAATAATAATTAATTATTATTACTAATTAATAATAATTATTATTAGTTAGGAATATTATTACTATTATTATTAATTAATTATTATTATTATTAATAGTATTCTAATATAATTACTTAGGAATATTATTTTAATATTATTACTTAGAAATATTATTAATATTATTATTAATAGTATTTATTATTAATATTATTATTATTATTATTATTATTGTTATTATTTTAATATAATTATTTGTTGTATTAATTATTATTTATTATGTTAATATTATTAATTACTATAATTTTTATCACTATTATTATATTATAATTATTTATTAATAATAACTACTATTTATTTATTATCATAATTAATTAATTAATAATAATATTTTAATATAATATTTATTGGTATTAATTATTATTTTTATGTCAATATTATTATTAATTTCTATTAGTATTTATTATTATTATTATTATTATTATTATTATTATTATTATTATCAATAATATTATTATTTTAATATTTATTTATTGTATTTATTGTTATTTATTATGTTAATATTATTAATAACTATATTTTTATCACTATTATTATATTAAATTATTTATTATTAATAACTACTATTTATTTATTATCATAAATATTATTATTATTATTATTTTATTATTATTAATTTTACTAGATAAAAAATAAATAAAAATAATTTTTCAGAATAAAAAAATAAATTTGGTTAATCTCATATTCATGGTAATAGCTAATACCATGGGGGGAGGGGAGGAATGACTAATCCCATGTTCATGGTAATAAGCATTCATTCGGGAATGATGATTTCTGACGTAAAAATCTTACCAGCCATCGGAATGGGAATGGACGCAAGAATTACCATTCCATTCCCATTCGATTCCTGCATACCAACCGTCCCCTTAGTGATCAACCAAGGGTTTCAAACCTTTATAAATAGACATGCAGTTTGGAGATTGTTGTGGACGTTCCTATAAATTCATTTTAATTAGTACTCGTTCGTTTGTCTTTATGGCAACTGATTTCGATAGGTTCAAAAGAGATTTCTTACCCTATCATATTGTTTTCGATAGAATAGGAAGGGAGTCACGTTCTATCGTATTTGGTTTTGGATTCACGAGCTATAGTGGATTCAACGTACAAGTTATTCATAATTTTAATTTGTAGTAAAAAGTTACATCTATTATATGCATTTACTTTCCACTACTATTCTTATTTATTTCAGTTATTATTAAACATTATTCTCTAACAATTTATCCAACAAACTCTGATTTATTGGAAATAAGCTAATTAGATCATAAGATTTGAAATTATATGCATAGATAGGCTCTTCTGTGATTTTTTCTCACACCATCTTATGAAGATTCGTGATTCTCTCTTTGCACTGATTTTCAAATGGTAATCATATTGTGAATAAATAAACGATAACTCGTAGAGGAGTAAATTAATGAAACTCTTGCTGAAATTGTGTCTATTTGTTAAATAAAAAGATTTGTTGATCAATTTGTATCGTGTAGGTCGTCAGTGATGGGGCTGGGATGTTAGGAATTACTGCGGAAGTGCAGGAAAGGCAAATTCGAATTCTATTTTAAGCTCAACTTCTTTTGGTGAAATTACTTTATTTACTTTTTAATCTTGATGGGTTTGACCTAGCTATGTTGACACACATGTGTTAACTTATTTGGGTATTACCTTAATGTTATCTTTGATTGAGTCTCTTATTGAAATTGATTCATTGTATACAAAATACATATGTCAACTTAGTAGAGTAATTTAGCTCAATCGCTTATCAAGCATCAAAAAATATGATTAATATGCTTTATTATCTTAATGATGAAAAATATCAATCTTTAATTTGTCGTGTACTAAAATATATACTTATCAATAAGAGATCAAATGAAATTTCATGATAAACTAACAGTTTTTGTCTCGGACAAAAGCCCAGCACTGCTAACGTTATCTCCCACATAAGTTGAAACAAATGAAAATTTTCTCACCCAACCTAAAATATTCTCAGAAAAATTGTTTCTACTTGGAAATGAAGAAACGGCCTGGCATCTAATAATCACCTGAAGTTTCATCGAATACTTATTATTAAACTTAAATTACGTATTTCTTGTAGTTATGTCATGAACGGTTAAACTCCCCCTCCCATAATAAAAATAAATTATTTAATTTTAAATAATCAATTGGGTCTCTAAGTTCAACAGCTACATATCTGAAGAATATGGTCCGAAAAAAGGAAATCCATGAAACGCCGTCGCTTTTGCTCAAATCAAATGTTTAAAACCCCAACGGCCAACTAACCGTTTCACACCCATAATTCGAAAACACTCTTTCAGCAAAAATTTACAAAGGAATACAAGAAACAAAAAATTACTTCTTCCTAACAACGATAGTAAGTAAAAGATAGATTGTGGATATCCCATAAATATGAGCAGATTCAATCTCAACACAGTTAGAACGAAAATCCCACAAAATCTTTTACAAGAAAATGGTGTACACATACACACCCACATACTACACGTCACTGCAAGACTCCATCACTTCGATGTGCAAGACAATCCTCCCATTTCCTTCAAGAAGAGGCGGCATCCGTCGATTGCAGCGGCCGAGCAGGGCCTCTCGAAGAATCAGTCCGATAACCTGAAGTGGCAGCAGGATTCAGTCCACCAGATACTCAATTTGATGGGACTTGTGAAGAGGGCATTGTTCCTGCAAATGAGGTCTCTTCTTTCAGAACCCACCTTCTCGAAACCCTCAGCGCCTCGCCCACCAATCACGAGCCGCCGTTGATCTTGAGGGATAAGTTGATCTTCTTGCAGGTCAGTTAATTAAGTGCTTTCTGATTTCATTGATGAATGGCTTGATTTGCTTCTCTCTCTCTCTCTCTCTCTGCAATTTGATTATGTTGCTAACTGAAAGAAGGCAAAAACTTGTGCCCATCCATCAAATTAGGGTACTCAAATTCCCCATTAAGGTTCATTAAATCCTCGATTAGAATTTATTAATCACAATTAGGATTTGATTAGGGCGGATGTACCTTGCATCCTAATGCGCCAGAGTGTCTCATGAAAGAATTGGTTCTTGAAATACTGTATGGTGAAATATTTTGAATGGATTTAGTAATGTGTGATTATCATAGCTGCAATTATGCTTAAAGGACAAGTCTTGATTTTGACATTTTACTATAGATGTCTCAAATTAGAGAAGAAATACTTTCAATAAGAGAAATCATATTGTTCGTATGGGATTTTCTCCTAATAGGAGTTACTAATGCATATCAGAAGAAGAGTACCATGCATCACATAGGCCTTTGCTGCAGAGGCTTGCAGTTCAAGGAGCTGAGATCGAACCGGGGAACGTGATAGTCGGGGTGGTGCAGAAGGAAGCTTCAAACGAAGAATGGTCCGAAATAGATCTCAAGGATGACAAATGCTCTGCCAATCAAGAATCTATCTCAACCTCCAAAGGAAGCTCGAGAGTGAAAAGAATGAAAGGAGCTGCATCCATTTCTGGTTTTACATCATCGGATAAAAGTGGGAAGTCGAAGGAGAACGATGTCAATAATGGTAGTAGATCGGATGAGAGAGAAAGTGGGTTCAAGTCCAATCTCATGGAAGAGAGCCCGTCATCAGCGGCATGTGTCGTGGTGGATGAGAGGAAGAGGAGTGTTGGTGACAAGGGGAAGAAAGCGCTGCTGTGGGCGGCCCCTCAGAGGGAGCAAGAAGGAGGTGGCGCCAGTGGCCTAAACGAGGCCAAGGAGAAAGAGAAAGTGAGAGTGGGGAAGAGGGTGTGGGGGTTTGACGGATTCAAGAAATGGAGGAAGAACGAAGCCAAGCACGAAGTAGCTCCATTTTCGTTTGTGAATGAGGAGTCGGATGAAGCGGATTATGGCGGGAAACTCATTTCGAACCCTGTTGGAGAAGGGCCGGATACGAGGTAGATCAAGAGGAAGCTGCATCCAAATGGGACGCCAACTGATTTCTTTGTGGATAAGGTCTGAGATTTTATAAACCATTTCTGCTGAAAAACTAGGCCACGTTGAGCGTGATTGTTGTGAAAATGTGTTGTAGGTTGTAGCGGAGAACATAAAAGAAGCAGCTGTCGCGATTCAGAAGAGAAAACACAGCAACAAATCGAGACCATAATCTAACGTAAGAATCCTGTTTTCACAATCGATACACCATGTTGTTTGCCTTAACAAAGGTTTGAGCATTTGTCATGTGATGTTCTATGCTCAGAGATGATGAAATCAAAGCCATCTCGACGAGGCTTCCGGCAAACAAGGCAGACTTGAACAAGCTATTTCCCAAGTAAGGCTATCTATTTTCAGGTTGTTGCTTTTTCAGCTACTCAGTAACGGTGTAAAAGTTCATTTTTTCTGGGTAATTCAGATCATGGTGTGACCAACACGGCGATGTCGTGTTAGACGTGGTGAGGAAAGAATTCAAAGAGCACATGAGAGAGACGTGAAATCAACGACACAACAAATTTGAGGATGAGAACTCACATCCAAATCTTAAGGGAGCAAACTTGCCAATCCCTTCATAGTAGTAGCTAGCATCGATAAGGGCTTCAAATGTAACCCCTTTTTCGATATGTAGGCAACAGCCGAAATACCTTAATCGGCCCAGAATTCTTGCTTCTTGTAGAATGTGGATGCTATGTCCATTCTTTGTATTTCAAATTATTGAACATAAGGTTAATTTAAGATAGGAAATTGGCAAAATAGCCAGAGACAATTGAATTGTAATATTACAGACATAGCTTGCACAAACTTCTGCAAACCAGCTTACTTGCCTTGTTTATATGCACTTTCAACAGAGACACTTAACTTGCCAAAACAAACCATATAGAATAGAAAATGAAAAGCAATTATAGATAGATCTCATATGATTTCAGTACAAGGATCTCAAATGTTGCAAAATCACACAATCTACTATTATTTACCGACATACAGACTGGGAAACTGAGACTCCCAGTGTAAGACTGAAAAAATGAGAAAATCATTAACCAAGGCTGCTCTACCCATATTTTGGTTAACTGATGTCTCCTAATCTAAGCATGTTAATAACACAAGGACTTGAGCAAAGACTAAACTTAAGATTTCCACGATACGAGTTTTGGGAACACTGTCATCTTTCCTTGCTCTGATGTACATTTCATTAACTAATTTAGCTACCAACCAAGATTTTGCTATTGGATCAGCAACGATCCCGGAGTATAAATGGAAAATTGTTTCATAGCATGGCCTTCAAGGCCCATCCTATCAAATATTTATGTACAAAACTAACCACCTCTGGTAGAATCTTAGCCCTCTGTGGAACCCAGAATAACATCTCCCCTGCAGAGTGGGCACACACTGGTGCACCAGAGAGGAATCAGGCGATACACTTGAAAAACACACACACACATTGGTAAACAACAGGATAGCCTTGAAAAGCTCTGTAATGACTACGTACCTGTGTATTTCTTTAAGCCATTTGTCAACACAGGAGACATGATACTCGTGATGGCATGGAAGAACTCTTATTCTGTCTCCTTCCTCATACTCGGCCAGGCATATATAACACCTGCATTGCAATTTCATGATACACGGGAACAATCAGAAGCAAAGCTCCTATAAAACAAAATAATCATTTGCCATGTTGACCTAGGATCTATCAAAATTTGGCGAATTACTTCAGTTTTTTGATAAAACATTTTACTAATAGCCTCAGCTAAATTTGAAACACATAAATGGAGAATGAGAATGTATTTGGATGTTTTGTTACAGATTTAACATTCTCAACTATAGATATATAATCAATGTTTTGTAATTGCAGTCACGTGTGATAAACAGTCAAGGGGGTTGAAATATGTTTTTCCACAACATTTAAACTAAATATATTTATATCTTCAGGTAAAGAAAACATCAAAACATAGGTTTTTTTCAGTCTTTCAGTTTTTTGACTCTATCTCTATTGTTCTGCCTCACATAATATTAATTTTCTCACTGAAACACATAGCCCAGGTCTAGAAAATTTCCCTTTTCTAAATTAGATGCACATTGCAAAAGACAGGAGAAAACATACTGTGATATGTCATCTGCGGATTCCATTTTTTCTGACTTCCCATGTGTCTTCACCGGAAAAGAATCGACAATTGATTCCGGAGCAGGAAGTGAGGCCACAGACAAGGAAAGCGACATTGGCTGTTGATGAATTTGATCTAGTACCTGTTAAACAAATTAATCATTATGTCAATTACTATGACTAATCAGGATGATGTGAATGGCACATAAGAGATACTGAAATAAATTGAATCCTGCTGTTTTTGTAAGATCTCAAACATAATAATTTCCTTTACCCCACATATTTTTAAAAAAGAAAATGTCCAGAAAAATTGGGAAACATTTAGGATCTCTATAATCAATATCAGTTAATTCTCAGATCCATAAAGCGTAAGCCTGATTTTATTAGAGGCTAAGGTGCAGAGAATGCAGTAGTTCATTCGATGTGAAATATGAAGTGGTCAGTTTTCCAACCTTTAACACAGGTTCCTACTCCATCTAGCCAATCTCACATAATCAACAATTCCCTTGTTCATATGGTCCATTATCCAATACCCTAGATCTCATAAGGAGGTGAAAGTTAATAAATGAATTCTCCTAAAAAGACACATCAAGATTGCCCCAGAAATTTTACAGGAGATAGTTAGCCTTGCATACATGGGCAACAGATCACATCCTTCCATTCGGAATTCTTCAAGGCAATGTTACAGTTGACATAAAAAACAATCCAAATGTTCTTGATTTGAGAAAACAAAGCTGAAAAACAAACATTTTTTCGTGTGTAATTTGTTCTTGTCTATAAAATTCTTACATAAATAACAAGAAACATCAAACAGTTATCCCGTTATACCAGTAAACAAATTTGTAATGTATGTTCAACTCTACTTACACTGTTACACATGTATAAATGTTTCTGCACCATGAGAGTCATGCATTACAAGTTTCTGAACTATGATGAAGAAGAATACCTCAAACAATGCTTCAGCCAGCATAACTATCCGAGAAATGCCAGTGCGTCGTCTACCAGATTCCTCAGCTAATGAACTGGATTGGCACAAGCATGAGCCATCAACATGTACCCCTTGAGGACAAGCTGGGGATGGATAATCGTTTGAATGAAGAGTACCACCGAGTCTATCCCAGAGCTGTACAGAACAATTAAATTACAAACAGTCTACTCAAATACAGAATCATAAGACATTATGAATTCTTCAGCAGTGCCACATGAATCCACACATTGATCCCAAAGAATGCTAAGGACATTGGAAACAAAATGATAACAAGAAATGCCTACTAGTTTTCCAGAAAAATTACACACGCACATGTTTGTATATTCCTTGTTTACGTGTACTGGATAGAATTAGAAAACATAACATCCCAAGAATGTAAAATTCCGGTGAGGCGACACAAGGGCAGAAGAACTTTAAAGCACTCCATATGTTTTCAAATTATCCTCCGAAATGCAAATTTCAGAAAGAGTTGTACCTCAAATCTGGGGTTCAACTGCTGATCATTACTGCCTGGAGATCTACTCCCACGAGAACCTAAATCTCCCCATACTCATCATCAATAAAACCACCACTAATATCAAGGAGCTGTCTGTCAGGAGATCTCAAACGATCAGAACCATAAGGTGAAAACAAAATGTTCTGGAATCTCCATGCCTCCTAGAACTGCGCCTTGAAAACGCATCCCAAAATAATCTTCTACTATTCCTTCTGGCCTCACGGCTGCTTATTTCAGAAGAATTAGCAGGTAAAGTATTTGATACACTCACCTCGTTGAGATGAAGTAGATTCTCATCTTGTCTATTATGTTCCCTTTCCGATACCAGAAACCCCAAATCTGGAGGTGTTGCCTCCTGAGGAATATTGTCTCTCACTAAATGGGAGTCCAAAGGTGAATCGGAAACAAAAGAATAACCAAAATCCGAACTAGCGTAATCTACTTCCTCAGAAACATTATTTTCAATTGAAACTGCATCCAGAAAAGATTCTCTAAGAGCATCACAGCATGCACCGCTTGAGTTATTGAACCCTTGACCAATTCGAGATGCATCACCTTTCATTTTATTTTCAGACACAAGAAAGGAGATGGTTGACCTCCATGGGAACTACTAGCAGTTCCATCACATCTTGAGCTGTCAATGGATTGATGAGAAGGAACCAACTCCCTACTTTCAGACAACCATTTCCCTCTATCACTAGGATCATCATGGCTTGAACCAACATCAAGAATAGGATTCTCATATGCACCCATAAGTCTTCTAGATGAGACCACACTTTCACTTTTGATGCTCATCAGCTCATCTCCATTTTCCTTTGTCAAATCAGAATATCTTCTAGGGAATTTCGACTTCTTTCTACATCCATGTTCTGCAGAATTTACCAGTAATTCAGCTGGATAATCTTCCATCTACAGAAAGAAAAAAATGGCAAGCCATAGAATTAACACCTAATTAACCTACTCCTATTAATATATGCATAAAACAACATTTAAGTGAAAAAAAAAAATCTATCTCCGACTCAGGTTAAACAAAATTGGCTGGCCCAATTTCTGGTTTCAAGCGTAAGAGCCCACGCAGACAAAGGAAACTAAATGATCCATGTAAACATTGCCCAATCAAAAAACTTAAAAAAAGCGGACTTTCCCTCAGTTAAAAATTTAACCTTAATACATTTCAGAATTAAGAAATTGAAGAAAACACGCCCAAAAGATATGTAATTCTAAATTCAATTAGCGTCCATTAGAATACAAGTTGATACCTCGGTGGATGAGGAGGAAGCGCCGCCGCAGATGAGGACGGAGGAGATAGAGCGCCTCATATTGGGGCGAAGGACTTGCCGGGGGCCGGCCTGAGAAGAGGAGCCCGAGCCCGTTCGGCTGATGCCCGATCCCATCTGGTGACGATGATTCTTCTCTGTTTCTCTTGCTCTCCAGCCAGAGAGAAATGTAAGAGAGAGACGGTGTGAGATAGAAAGATGTGGGGATTGTAAAGGGCTACATATATCGATGCATTGTGAGAATGGCGAGGAATGAGGTCTCAACAAAAATGGCGATGATAATCGCAATAATGGAGGCCTCTGTCTGTTTGTGATGAGGTGAGAGAGGTCTGTGGACTTGATTTCGAGATTTTCATTTTTAGTTTCTTCAGCTGAGATTATTATTATTATTATTATTATTATTATTATTATTATTATTATTCACTCATTCATTTCATTCTTAAACTTCAATATTTATATAATTTTCGATCAATGATGTGCAAGTGTGCAAGTGCAACTGTTAAAACAACGATTGTTAGGAGATTTTTATTTATTTTTAAGATCTCAAGCATATATATAAATCAACTAAATTAAGTATGTATTGTTTTGACCCTGGATGATGTCAGAAGATTTCTGATCATCCAATTTTGATTTTTCTATAAAGATCGAGGAATGTCTTTTATGAGAAAACAATATTAGATTAGTTTGGTGGTCATGCATTATCCATAAATATTTGAAATGGATGATTCGAAAATGGTTAGCCACACAGGATGATTAAAAAGTAGAGGTAAGAGTTGAACTCTTTATTTATTGGACCAAATTGTCATGAATATAGTGTTATTCATAGGCAACATTTATTATAAGATACACTAATTTTCACAATTTCGATGATGTTGAATTAAATTTCCAACAAACTAAGTGATTCTCTAGATTTTTTAGAAGAGAGGAGAAATAAGAATATCTATAAATTATCAGGATGCACGAAAACAAGTTGTAATTAGAACGATATAAAATGCAGAGGTATATTATATAATAGTTGAAAATTATGTCGTCTATTAATGAAAATGAGATGTAATTTTATGAGAAAAATCTTGACTATTGGATACTGTTTTCTTCAATCTTTCGATACAATAGCTTTAGTTACACTCTTTGGAAATGAAGCTCCTCTTCACTCTCACATCCTTATTTACTACTTTTACTTGAATGTATTAATTATTCATATCATTCATCCGATTTTGAGAAGATAAATATATTAAAGTATTCTAAATTTTTTTAAGGGACAAAATTATTCTACTTAAAATATTCTTCCCATAAAAAAATTGATTGAAGACTGCCACATAAAAGCATCTCTATTCTCGTACGTCTTAAACTTTTAACAAATTTTCCAACAAGTGTTTGGTTTAGTATTTCAAAGATTCAAATAAACATAGAGTATCTCTTTTTTCTTTCTATATATGCATATATTATTAAAGTGATATATATTTGTTTAGTTAATTTTTAATTATCAAACTTTGAAAAGAAAGATAATTTATTACATCGCTATCTATCGCTATCCATGGATCAGTAGATTGAAAGGCCTTCCAAGTAAAGTTAAATCGAAGATGAAATTTCTTTTGATTTCATAATCGTTCTTTAAGAGATGGACCGGATAGAGTCGGATCAAACTTTACAATAAATATTATATTGTCAAATACATATTAGTAGTGAATGGGTGATCTCTATATATGCAGTCAAAATAATAGTAAGATGAGCCTGCAAAACAAATCCGGATGAATTTCTTTGTGAAGAGACTCCGACGTTCAAGTTAGAATGTATAGAAAATGTTTTACATACGAGATAATCGCGAGAGAGCAAGAATGTTGCTAGATAAGAATCTGTGTGTATATTTGTGTGTATGAAGTAACGTGTACGGAAGCGGGATTTATAGGGGTATGAATGGAGAAAATACCGAAGTAATGGTGTTGTGCGTAAAATAATGCTCTGATATTTTCGGATAATGGACGACGTGAGTGTTATTATAGGTCTCTGTCCGAGAGGCGCAGTACAGCCCAATGCTACAAGAGATCTAGCAGACCTCTGCTGTGACGATGTGTGAGTCTTTTATGTGTAAAGTTATATTGGACTCTAGAGTTATGGACTTTTAGTGGGCCTTTTTTTATTGAGACCCCTTAAATATATATTTTATTCTTATCAGGATTTAATTATCTAAATCATATGGAGAATCTTAATGGAAAAAGCTCCGAAGTCTATGTTTTAACAATTCATGTTAAAACATCTTGCCATCAAACAATTCTTTTTAGGAATATTGCTATGAAATTGTGAGAGTCCTACTCAGTACGTAGCCATATGTTCAATTACATTTGAAAATAATAATCACTTGTATTCAGTAATAGAGCCAGACATTTTGTTAGAATATCTAAAATCAATGATAAAAAAATTTAAATATAAAATTAGAAGAAGTAGTAATTTTTATACATTCATGATTAGAGTTGGCAAATGGGCAGGTCGAGCCGGCTCGCCCTGAGTCCACCAAACTTTTCCAAAAAATTAGGCCGAGCTAGGCCAAAAAAATCCAACAGGCCAGAAAAATAATGGTCCAACCAAACCTGAAACATAGTTTTTAGTACAAAATCTTCGGATCGGGCCGGGTTGGGTTCGACAGGCTTTGACTAGTTATAGTGGCACGACCTAGCCTTAAAATCCATCGAGCCTAAATTTTTTGAGTCCAACCTAGACCAAAATTGGATCAAGCCGAATCTATTTTGTCACCTCTAATCATACTACTAATTAAATTATATCACAATATCACCAAAAAAAAAAAAGCGGTTGATATAACAAAAGAATGATTGGTTTTAAGGGGCTCACTTATAAAAATAATGAATTAATTGAATATTCAAAATTGATTAACTGTCTGATAGTCTATTAAATTGACATCACAAAGTTTACTTTTTTATCTTTCCTTTATTTGATTTCGTAAAGTTCGAATTTGACATTAATTGCAGTGCTTTCTACTTTCGTTTCATTAGTAATCTACTTTTTTGAATTAAGTTAAATGCTCTATGATAGTATAATATAATATAACAAATTGAAGATATATCATGCAAAAATAACACAAGTTTATTCACTCAAAAATATTAATCAAATAATCAAGAATACCTTCAAAAATTAAAATAATTCAGCACAAAAAATAAATAATGAGTGTAAAGGTAAAAACTAAGAAGTATCACCTTCTAAAAACTTCTTATTTTATGGAACCATTACAAACTTATAATAAATCATTAATCTAAATTCAACCTTAGAATGAAATAGAAAAGTATACATAAATAAAATAAAAATAGAGTTAAGTAAGATATTTGGAATGGTTAATTTCGAAGAGAAGAAAAAATACAAAAAGAAGAGAGGAAAGGACCTTCGAATTGAAAGCATTGTGGGGAAAGAGATGAAAGCAAGATCTCAAAGTAACAAGAAGTTTTTTTAATAAAAAAATGTTACATGAATGCGAATTTATGAATTAACCAATGATGACTGTTTTTGTAATTTTAACATTTTTGTATGCTTATACAATTTCGTTTCTAGCTATTCAGAAGTAATATCGTGTACCTTTTGTTGGAAAATGTATACAGAACAGTACAACTTACCGGGCATATGACAACTTAACAGAAATGTAGAAATAGGAGATCAAACAACAATTGAACTAAACAGAATTGAAATACAATTGAAACTAAACCGTATACTAATGCCGAGTCGAGGAGGCCTCTTCCAACAAGACGAGATACGCCCCGGTAGTTCTCTCAGTTCTGGCGTATCGTCCCCAAAGATAAAACGGCAGCGTCTCGTGGGTGGCAGCACCGCAGATCAACGAGCTCCGGTGAACTGGACGGAGGCAAGGAAAGAGCTTGGACACAAACTATGTATGCAGGGAGTGCTCTTAGAGAATGATGGAATGCTTTAGACAGTAGGTGACTAATGCTGGGGAGACATGTCCTATTTATAGGCGTCGTCCCCCTCATGGGGAGCATGCTGGAGTCAACACCCGCATTGATGTCGGGTGTTACGAAGTTATGTCCCCCATTGAATGCAGAGGGGTTACGCGGCGGTTTCTCGAGACAAGGTGGGAGTTACACCCACGTTTCCCGCAGATCCATCATGTCGGGACGTTACCGACAGTTATGACGAATCTGGACAACCTGTGCGTCCAGGTTCATTGGATGTATCCGGACGTCTCTTCAAGTGCACATCAGGCCCTACAGATTGGGCCACACGAGTTGGGCCTCGACCAACTCCATTTTTGGGCTCGATCAAACATTGATCCAAAATATACAGGTAATGGACCACGGAACCAGGCCCACGAAACAAGCCCACGAACAAGCCTAAAGACCAAGATCCACGATCCACGAAATCGAAATCGGGCCGGGCCTGGACCTGGGCCCGGCGACGCGCGTGTGGGCTTTTACAGCCCATCACTTGTGCACACAATTATACTAAGTGTTCAATGATCCACTTATATAGACAATTAATGAATGTACATTAATCAATGTGGGATAATGATTAATTAATCTATGCTTATCCCATTAAACACATAACTTCATGTTTAAGTGGCCATCTTTGATCCATTATTTCTCACTCACCGGAAATCGAATTTTAGAATGTGAATACACCACGATCATCTACTCAAAACGTAGATCGATCATATACCGTTTAATTTCACAAAATTAAACGTTATGTCACTCAAAATCTTGGTCAAAGTCGCTTCCTAGCAACTTGACCACATATATATATTCGTTGATTTCAACAATCCGCACATGAGTGGAAATAGCCATATGCATGTATGGAGACACAACTCAGTCCTCAAGAGATGTTAAAATATTTGGACATGTGGTTTATGGCTTTGAACCTTCCATAGTTAGTACCATCGAGTACACATGCGGATTAGTGGACACGATGCCTTGAACTATTCCCCCACAACGTGCACTGAGACAAATGTATCAACACTTTAACACATCAACCTCATCTGTTCTCACGTTTGATTCCATTTTGGCCATGGACATTCACTTTGGATTCATAAGTGTTTTGTTTGAAACGGCCCCACTTCGCACTTACATAGGTGATTCTTTACCGAGTATCTTGCCATACTCAACCTCCTCGAGGTATCTTAGGAATCATTAAGAGTCAACGACTCAACCTCACCACTAGGCAAGTTTTCCAACACTCGTTCGCTTTCTAGGGAACAGACTAACTTGAGTGTTTACACACGAACTCCTATAACTTAGTTCTCCCATTGAACCAAGTTCTTGGGATCTACAGTCATCATGGTTGGGTTACCACTATGATTGTTCTTAAGATGTGGATTTTAATCTCATTCCCTCTAGCAACTTGATCATTTGATTTCGGTTCAACCCTTTGGTTAACGGATCTGCCAGATTATCTATTGACTTGACATAGTCAACTGAGATAACCCCACTTGAGATCAAATGTCTCACGGTATTATGTCGTCGACGTATATGTCGAGACTTACCATTATATAAACCACTTTTCGTCATTCCAATAGCTGCTTGGCTATAACAGTGAATCATCACCGGTGGCACATGTTTAGACCAACATGGAATATCTTCCAAAAAATTACGAAGCCACTCGGCTTCCTTACCAGCTTTATCTAAAGCTATGAATTCTGATTCCATGGTGGATCGGGCTATACACGTCTGTTTCGTGGATCTCCAAGAAACATCACCTCCCCCCCAATTGTGAACATGTACCCACTTGTAGAAAGTGAATCTTTCGTGTCAGATATCAATTGGCATCACAGCACCCTTCAAGTACTGGGAGGTATCTCGTAAAATGCAGCCCATGATTTTGAGTATACTTCAAGTACCTCAAAATTCCCACTAGAGCCTTCCAATGCTCCTTGCTTGGATTACTCGTGTAACGACTCAATTTGTTCACGACGCAAGCTATGTCGGGTTGGGTGCAATTTGTAAGATACATCAAACACCCGATGACCTTAGCATAGTCTTCTTGCCCAACAGGTTCACCCTGTTCTTACTCAGTGAACATTGAGCTCCATGAGGTCTTAGCAGACAAACTATCAAGCTACCGAATTTCTTAAGCACTTTCCGGCGTAGTGAGATTGTGTCAAGACAATTCCGTTTGATCTTCTTAGAATCTTGATTCCAAGAATCACATCAGCTAATCCCATGTCCTTCATGTCAAAATTTCTATTTAAGATGCGCTTTTTTTCATTAATGACTTGAGTATTGCTACCCATGATCAACATGTCATCTACATATAGACACACTATAACATAACCATTATCAGTGTTCTTAACGTAGACACATTTGTCACATTCGTTGATCTTGAAAACATTTGCAACATTACATTATCAAATTTCAAGTGTCATTGCAACGACGCTTGTTTCAAACCATATAGAGACTTCACGAGTTTGCATACCTTGCCCTCTTGACTAGGTACTACAAACCCTTCGGGTTGCTCTATATATACCTCATCCTCGAGGTCACCATTAAAAAACGCAGTCTTAACGTCCATTTGATGAATCTTAAGATTGCGCAAAGCAGCAATT
Source organism: Salvia rosmarinus (assembly GCA_036937905.1). Classification (NCBI taxonomy): domain Eukaryota; kingdom Viridiplantae; phylum Streptophyta; class Magnoliopsida; order Lamiales; family Lamiaceae; genus Salvia; species Salvia rosmarinus. The sequence continues at coordinate 81,529 of JAODLM010000802.1, forward strand.
GCGAGAAGCACCCGAATAGACGTAATCCTCGTCACAAGTGAATAGATATCGAAGAAATCTTACCCCTATCTTGTTTAAACCATTTGACAACCAAACGGGCCTTATACTTTTCAATTGATCCATCTGCCTTGTACTTTCTTTTAAGGATCCACTTTCATCCTAAGGGCTTACAACCTTCTGGCAAATCAACCAGCACCCAAGTGTGGTTTTGCAGAATGAAATCAATCTCACTTTGAACAGCCTCTCGCCAAAGCATCCCGTCTGGCCGAGCATAGGCTACTTTGATCGAAGTTGGTTCTTCGTCCAACATGAACGCAATATAGTCAGGACCAAAATTCTTTGGCGTTCTGACTCTACTGCCACGTCTCGGTTCCGATCCATCTGGATCAGACCTCGATCGCTTATGTGATATCGATTCTTCCTCAAAAGGTTTAGAACTCGAAGCTTCACCATCAACTCTATTGCTAGAACTGGCTTCACTTTTATCCTCGTCTTTACAGGGATAAACACTTTCAAAGAATATGGCATTCCTCGACTCAATCGTCGTCCCCACAGTCATATCCGCTACCTCTGACATGTGGATCAAAAAACGATAGGCGCTGCTGTTCAATGCATACCCAATAAAGATACAATCGACTGTTTTAGGTCCAATTGTAACTTGTTTAGGAAGAGGCACCTCAACCTTCGCCAAACACCCCCACACTTTGAGATATTTGTACGATGGATTTCTTCCTTTCCACAACTCGTAAGGAGTGACATCCTTACTCTTTAGTGGAATCTTGTTCAGTATATAGTTGGCTGTCAAAATAGTTTCCTCCCACAAGTTCTGAGGCAACCCTGAACTAATCAACAAAGCATTCATCTTCTCCCTAAGTGTTCGATTTTTGCATTCAGCAACGCCATTAGACTGAGGTGAATAAGGAGTTGTCGTTTGATGTATTATACCACTTTCGTTGCATAATGCTTCAAATGGAGCTACAGATTCTCCCCCTCTATCACTTCGAACAATCTTAATTTGACAGCTTAGTTGATTCTCGGCTTCATTCTTGAAGTTTTTAAAAGCTTCAATAGCCTCGTCTTTACTTCTTAGAAGATAAAGATAACAATATCTTGTCACGATCATCAATAAATATGATGAAGTACTTTTACCACCTCTAGTTTGTACAAACTTTAAATCACATACATCGATGTGAATAAGTTCTAGAGGTTTAGTGTCTGCCTCTACCGAATGAAACGGTAACTTATCCATTTGGCTTCCACACAAACCTCATATTTCTTTTGTGTATTAACTTCATTTAACTTTAGTAAATCTAAATTTACTAATCTTTTTATTGCATTTAGATTAACATGTCCTAATCTACAATGCCATAAATCAGAGCACTCAGTCAAGTAAGATGAAGTAGATGCATTTTCATTCATAGCAACTTTGGGTACACGACGCACAGCCATTACATTTAGTTTGAAAAGACCCCCGGTGAGATAACCCCTACCAAGGAACTTCCCAAACTTAGTCAAGACAAACTTGTCCGACTAAAAAACTAGTCTAAAATCCTTATTAACTAGAATAGAGCCCGATACTAAGTTCTTGCGAATGTCTGGGATATGCAGCACATCCTTCAACGTGATCTCAATGCCGGATGACATCTTGAGCACCACGTCACCAACTCGGGCAACCTCGGACGAAGCTTGGTTCCCCATGTTGAGCTTCCTCCCCTCAACAGGCTTGTAGGTGGAGAAACGCTTCTTTTCGACGTAGACGTGTGCAGTTGCGCCAGTGTCGATGAACCATCCACCTTGATTCTCGACGTGGTTGACTTCTTCGGTCACCATAGCAGCCAAGTCATCCTTATCCCATTTGTCGAAGTCCTTTTCGACAACGTTGGCAACTTGCTTAGCCTTCTTCTTCTTAGGCTGACGACAATCCTTCATCGTGTGACCATGCTTGCCACAATTGTAACGATCCCGTCAAACTTATGTGCAACCATCTCCCTTTGCCTTTATGTCGCCGACATTGGGGATGAATCGTTTGTTGGAGTGACCGTCTCTCCAACAAAGTTGGCTTTAGCATCGATCGCCTTTCGCTTTTAATTCTTGTTTCTTCACGTCGGACTCGATCGCAGTTTGACGATCAAGTCTTCAAGCGTCATATCCTTTTGCTTGTGCTTAAGGTAGACCTTGAAGTCTCTCCACCCCGGGGGTAGCTTCTCAATTACTGTAGCGACGACAAAGCCGTCCGAAACAATGTGCCATTCGACTTGAACCTCGTGTACAATGAGTTGAAACTCTTGCACTTGGTCCATGATCGGTCGAGAATCGACCATCTTGTAGTCCAAATATTTGGCTACAATGAACTTCTTTGTACCTGCATCATCACTACGGTACTTCTTTTCTAGCGAGCTATCTTCTAAACTACCAAGTATGATGTTTTTACAAAGATAGTCGCCAGTGCGCCAGTTGTCATATGCTGCTCTGACGTGAAAGTCCGTCACTTTAGCCCCCGGAACGGCGGGCTCATCTTCCATCAAGAAGTTGGCGAAACCCAACGTCGTGAGGTAGAACAACATCTTTTGCTGCCATTTCTTGAAGTCGGATCCTCCAAACTTCGACGGCTTCTCGGCGGGCGGCATCATCCTTGCGATATGAACAGGCACCGAGATAGATCCATAACCGGATCCACCAACACCACTTGAAGTGTGCTGGAACATGGAACTCGTATGAGAACCACCAGTGTTAGATCCCATGGATCCAACAGTCGACCCACTGAAGAGTGCAGTCGTCGAGCCAATGGAACCACTAAAAGTGGAACCAATTATTGAACCACTAAAAGTGGAACCAACAGTCGACCCAAAGGGCCCAATGATTGATCCCGAAGGCATTGAACCAAACATGGCAGTAGCCATAGTGCCAGAAGTGGCAGCAGCAGCAGCAGCGACGGCGGAAGTAGAGTCGGTGGCAGGAACAGTCGACATCTCCAAGCAAAGGTATTAGTTTCGAAAGTTTTAAGTCAATTTTAATGTCTCAACTCCTTGGCAAGTCTATCTCGTCTTGCGATTGTTGGAAAAAGTGTACAGAATAGTACAACTTGTCGGGCGTGTTACAACTTAACAGAAATGTAGAAGTAGGATATCAAACAACAATTGAACTAAACAGAATTGAAATACAATTGAAACTAAACCGTATACTAATGCCGAGTCGAGGAGGCCTCTTTCCACAAGACGAGATACGCCCCGGTAGTGCTCTCGTTTCTTGCGTATCGTCCCCAAAGATAAAACTTCAGCGTCTCGTTGGTGGCAGCACCGCAGACCAACAAGCTCCGGCGAAATGGACGGAGGCAAGGATAGAGCTTGGACACAAACTATGTATGCAGGGAGTGCTCTTAGAGAATCTTTGAAATGCTTTGAGCAAGAGGTGACTAATCTTTGGGAGACATGTCCCATTTATAGGCGCCGCCCCCCGAGGAGCATCTTGAGTCAACACCCGCATTCATGCCTGGTGTTACGGGTTATGTCCCCATTGAATGCAGAGGGGTTACGTGGCAGTTTCTGGAGACAAGGTGAGAGTTACACCCACGTTTCCCGCAGAGCCATCATGTCGGGACGTTACCGACAGTTATGACGAATCTGGACAATGTGTGCGTCCAGGTTCATTTGGACGTATCCGGACGTCTCTTCAAGTGCACAGCAGGCCCAACAGATTGAGCCACACGAGTTGGGCCTCAGATCAATTCCATTTTTGGGCTCGATCAAACATTGATCCAAAATATACGGACAATGGGCCACGGAACCAGGCCCACGAACAAGCCCAAAGACCAAGATCCACGATCCACGAAACCGGAATCGGGCCGGGCCGGGTCGGGCTTGGACCTGGGCCCCGGCCCGACGGCGTGCTTGTGGGCTTTTCCAGCCCATCACTTGTGTACACAATTATACTAAGTGTTCAATGATCCACTTATATAGACAATTAATGAATGTACATTAATCAATGCGGGTTAAGGATTAATTAATCCATGTTTATCCCCTTAAACACATAACTTCATGTTTAAGTGACCAACTTTGATCCATTATTTCTCACTCACCGGAAATCGGATTTGAGAATGTGAATACACCACGATCATCTATTCAAAACATAGATCGATCCTATGCCGTTTAATTTTACAAAATTAAACGTTATGTCACTCAATATCTTGGTCAAAGTAGCTTCCTAGCAACTTGACCACACACACATATATATATATATATATATATTCATTGATTTCAACACCTTTTTCAATTATTCACAATTTAAGAGCATCTTTATCCAATTTGAGCCTTTTGAAGAAGCTACCAATCCAATTCAGCACAATCATGAACTAATAGTTTATACTCTTCAACTATCCTTGATCACAACTTTGATAAAATTACTCAAAGTTGAATCACTTTTTTGTGCAGTGCATTTCTTGATAACCTATGTTTCACAAAAAGAGTCTTTCAAAAAAGAAGAAGAAAAATATATGAATTTCGAGCCTATATTATTGAGAATAAAATTTGAAGAAGTACATAATAGAAAACGAACATTCGTTTCAATGTTGGTAGGAAGCAACATTTCTACCATGTCTATCTACAAGAAACACATTTCTTTCAATGCTCAAAATCGAAACAATACAATCCCAATACTTTTCATCTTCGTTGGGTTGTTGATGTAAAAATGGATACACTACTTCTGGTAGGGCACTAGCAACGAAATCTTGGATATTTAAGTATCCATCAGATGCATCACTTATTGGTCTTATGTTTACTTTAAATATTAAAAAATCCCTTAAAAGAAAATCCAAAAATCATGTTATTTTTACGTGAATAAAATCTTTATTTTAAAAAAAGATATCAAATTTGACATTTGAATTTTGAATCAACCTAATCTATTCAATTTTCATCTAAGGGTATATCATGTGCTTTCTAAATCACTAAATCGGTATTTAAGGTAACATAATCACATAATATATAAAATGATTAATATATCTACTTATGCTTATACATATTATATATGAATAACACTACTAAAAAATAAACTATGTTTTTATTTTTTTATATACTTTGCAGCTATTACAAAAACACTTATATGATCTCCTATTACAGTATTACTGGCGCAAAGTTGACTTTGTAATTAAAGAAGATGTCCCATTTTTATTGGCACGTTAACATTTTTATTGTTATGTTTTATCGTTGTAATTTAATTTATTCTAATAGGCACCCGATATTAATTGCATATATTCTTCTATTAACGTGTTAACATGATGATGTATGTACTAACATATTTATGAATAGCGATTCCCACAGTAATTTTTAAGATAATTATTGGTCCTCTTTTGGATAAGATGATTGTTTTCGACATTCGATATCAAAAGTGGTAAAAATACACCTTCCATCAAAATGGCTGGGAAAACACTATTTCTATATTCAAATTTCTATTGATTCTCGTATAATACCACTTTTTATGAATGTTTAATAGTGGCGATGGGATATGGCCAACCGCCAGCCCACCGACAAGCCTGACAGTGGGCCGACATTAATAACGACCACGGTTAAGCCAAGGCCCGCCCTCAAAACCCTAATCACCCCCACCCTACACTGAAGGCTAGGAGTCCTTACAGGCTGAAGGCTAAGAGTCCCTACAGGCGAGAGGAAGAGTCCCTACATGGGAGGTGATCAGAGCCCGCCTTAGGGGTCCTCAGATATGTATAAATAGGAGTTAGATCGAAGGTAGAAAGGTTGACAACTTATTGAATACTAAGAGCTTTTAGCTACTCCCACTGTAATCTAATCATAGTGAAAGTATTGAGGATCATCTCCTCCGTGGACGTAGATCTTATTTGGATCGAACCACGTAAAAGCCTTGGTGTTCATTACTGCTTTTCGTAAATCTCGTATATTAACAAACACCAGATTTATCATTGGCGCCGTATGTGGGAACACTGAACAAAAAGCCGTTTTCTACAAATTAATGGCAAGAACACGTGCAACCGCCGACATCGCATAACCGTCTTTGAAGGCGACCGGTGGTTACTCGGTAGCGGAAGGAGATTGCAGACGCCACAGCGCCACACACACGAGGGCTACATGGAAAACATTCCCATACACCCTCGGGATCGCCATACTGACGAGGAAGAAGGCGCCGACCTCAGCGCCAAATGAACAGGTGGTTCAATGGTCTCACGAGCCCTCGGCCGAGCTGTGTCTCGAGTTCCTCAATGCCAATCTCGCCGATTCAAAACTTCCTTCACCAAAGGACAAATGGGCGGGCACCTCTCGAGTGCGAATCGGCGAATCTGGTGCCTGAGGTCGCTCACCCCACCGAGGCGGTCAGCGCTCATCTCGGCATGATAGCCGAGAACACGTACATCAATCCGTCGCCAGAAGTCTATCACCTCGCCGAGATGGTCGCAACCATTCACCACCACATCGCCTGTGAAGCCCCGCTCCACCTCGGCATGCCTCCCAGAGAGCCGAGAAGAATATGAGAGAGGAAAGGCGGGCGAACTCCCCCGGAGGCGATGATGCCGTCATCGGTCTCACACCCTCCGAAAGAGATGGCAGCGATCTCCGGGGTTCGACGATGCACGAGAATCATCTCCTTTCTCCAGAGAGATTCTGGACACGCCCTTGCCCCAGCGATACAGGACACCCAACATCGCTGCCTACAATGGCCTTGGGGACCCCTCCGACTTTCTTTTCGCCTATACCACCAATATGGCGAATCAATGAATGGAAGATTTTCACATGTGCAAAATCTTCCCCGAGGTGTTAATCTCCAACGCCCGATGTTGGTTCACCCGCTCGCCGTAACGATATCGCTACTTCCAGGACCTCATGGATCAGTTCAAGTGGCGCTTCTATCAGAAGATGCCACCTCAGCAGCCTTCGTCCGATCTGCTCACCATCCGCCAAGGGCGAGACGAGACGATGTCAAATTTCGTCTCGCGATTCATCAAGGAATCCCTCAAGATTGATGATAGTAACGATCCATACATCATCAATGCGTTCAAAACGGATCCGACCGGCGCGAACAAAGAAATCACCTGGAGAAACCAAAGACGGCGAGTAAGCTTTGGAACTGGTGACAACTATGTCAAAGGGACGAGTCGATCGGAAGAAAAGAGATGCGGGATGAGCAAAGGGTTGAACGAAAAAAGCGATGACCGAAGTCGAGGCGCTGATCGTCGAAGCGCCTTCGATAGAATCAAGAGAGGGCCATTGGAGCCCAGGCTCGGACCTCGGCCAAACCCTAGCGGCAAAGCGCCTCCTCTACTCAAATCGAGGGCAGAGATATTCGAGCCCCACGCCGAGCTCTTCCCGAAACCACCTCCCATGAAAGGAGGATCAAAGAAGAGGTCAACGGAGAAGTATTGTGACTATCACCAAGGGTATGGCCACGACACCGAGGATTGCAGGAACATGGGCTCGCAGATTGACGAGCTCGTCGAGGAGGAGCCTCAAGAAATACCTCGGCCGAGTGGGCGGGGAACATGAAGCGAGAGGGAAGAATAATGGTGGCAACAATCTGGGGGCCGACCGACGGGCGACCCAAATCAAGATGACGAGGACGAAGGTCCCAACGCTATGGAGCAGGTCTATGCCATCACGGACTCCACAGCAGGAACGAGCAGGCGTCGTTAAAAAATAAAGCTCTGAGGTGGCCCCGAGGAGCCAAAAAACAAGCGACTCGGGATGGTGAGAACATCGTGTTCTCCAAAGACGACCCGTGCCCAAGATCATGCCCCACCAAGACGCCATCATGATACAAGCCGTGGTGGGCAACAAGAACGCCCACCGGGTCTACATCGACATCGGTGCTCGATCATCCTTTTCACACGTAAAAGTGTAATGATAGGGTGGCGAAGTATCGTATCCACGTAGATTGTATCACGAAAACATAGAAGCTAGCTCAACGATTATTCATCATTATTCAAGCACAGATAAAGGGTGAGAGGTTTTAGGGCTTCGGAATTTAATCCAAAGCAAAGGTAACCAAACAAGAATATAAATAAAGCGATAAAAACACGAAAGATAACTATGAAGGAAGACTAACCCTAGGGATGCACCAATCCTATCCACAACGATGTTTATCCTGCTTATTACTAACCGTTTTAATCCAGACAAGACGGAAGATCACATATATAACCAACAACTTCAGTTACGACAATTGCGGCAGTTGATTACTAATTTTCCCTATTACGATTCGCCTCTATAGGAAAATAAGCAACCCAAATGGATCACTAAGAATATGCTTCCTACGAATGTCCTATCTCGATTTACTCAAGGTTCATTCGTATCATGCATTCGATAACGATTGACAATTAATACGATTCGTCATTAACCGACAACTAGATATGCATCAAGATTGATTAGAAATCAACACATATAAATAAGCACAATCGAATCATGAATCAATGCCTGGAAGGTAAATAACGATAGCAGGAATCACAACATATAGGATCGGATCATGCAAACCCTAGGATTAGAATAGAAAACTAGCCAGACATAATAAACGAAACGAAATACGAATTAACCATAAAAATAGAAATTAAATATATAAAACCCGTAGGGAAGCGTCGGATGAACAATGGTTGGTCTTGAATCCAATCCCAAGCGAACGAACGGAAAATAAAGGAAAACAATCGGACAAAACGTTCCGATCGATAACGAAACGATAAACTAAACTAGAATAACGTAAAAACAATACTAGAATTAAACTAAACGAAGACTAAAGCTAAAGAATGGAAAAACTGAGGAAAACTGAAGTAAAACTAGGTCTGGGCGTGATTGGAGGCTCTGGGGTCTGAGGAGGCGCGAGTGGGGTGTTGCCATATATATAGGCACACCCCAAACCCTAATTTTTCCTTCTGCCGCGCCGTCTCGCGACCACCCTTCGCGGTCGCTAGGTGTGGTCGCGAGGTAACCTTCATGCTGCCTTCTCGCCCGGGTCGCCTCTTCTTTCAGCTTGTACCTGCGACCGACTCAGCGGTCGCTAGCCATACTCAAGTGGTCGCGAGAAATCGTCCAGTGGCTTTCTCGCGCTAGGCTTCGCTCGCGGGCACATTCTCGCGGTCGCGATCTTCTGGGTTCTCGCGCGTGTTTCCTAGCGGCCGACCTAGCGACCGCTAGGCTGGTCGCTAGAAACACGCCAGATTGTGTGTTTTGGCTCGTGCGTCGTTCCTTGCTTCGATTTTCAACATATAGACCTACACAACACCAAAAGAACACCCAAGAGCAGTATCTTCTAAAAATAGATAAAACATTAGGAATTGATACGTAAACGCACATTAAACGAGCTAAACTCATCTTCAAATATCAACTATAAACGTGTAAAATGCGCGTTTATCAAACCCCCCAAACTTAAAGCATTGTTTGTCCTCAAACAAAAAAATGAAACGTAAAGACAAACGAAAGATCAACGAGCATAGCAAAGAGGATAACCATTCTAGGCCTCCAAACATATCACCGCTCAAAACATTAGCGCATACGACGATCGTTAGTCCACTCAACACAAACAACAATTTACGGCAAAAGCTCATTTATTTCAACCCTCACAAAGGCATGTGTAAAATATATATAGGATACACTCAAGCTCATAAAGAAATTAAGGACGTGTATACACTCAAAGATCAATGCAATGCAACATCTTACCATAGGCTTGCTGTTCTCTAAAATCTCCACCGTCAAATGTGTTCAAATGAGGATCAAAGAGGACTTTTCATAGGTTGTAATGTAGGCACATTGGTTAAGGTAGGATAATATATGGCTAAGTGACTCAAAATATTCCAAGCACCCCATTTATACTTTTCGACACATATGGACTTTGTCCATTTTTCTCTTCTTTCCCAACGTGCTAAATTGACGTTTCTATGCCTCATAAGGTACCTATACTTTGTTTAAAGACCCTTTATGCTCAACATTCATAATGAACTTAACATTTTTCTTTTTCTTTTCTTTTCTAAAGCTTATAGGGTTTAACTTTCACGAACAAGGTACTCTTCTTCACCACATATGTATTTTTCTAAAATAAACTTTTCTCGTCATAACTACATCAAAATTTCAACCCTTTTGATTCCCATATCCATCCTCACCTCCTATCATCCGGTTAATCGAAAGAAAAGTCTAATAAAGGCTCGAAGAAGCGACAAATGGTATATATTATCGGGTTAGTGTTTGGGTGATAAGTGGTTAACAACGATGGCCTTTATCCTTTCCAAATTGAAACACATATTGCGGTCTCGACACGTAAACACGGCAAGTTCTAGAAGATAATCACATGCATGATATCACACAATTAAAAGAAATCAGATCAAGATATGTATACAGATGAAGCTCAAGTCTCACGGGTTAAGCAAATGGTGAAAAGCAACAAGCCTAAGCCATCTCGCGTCATTCATGCGTCATTTTCTAACATATCATGTGCACTTATCATTAAATGTCACAAAAATTTTCTATCGTCATTGGCCACATGGATTAACACACTTCACTTAACTCGTTGATCGACAGACACGAAAACGAAACGAAAAACAGAAAGACGACAAAAACAACACAAACGAAAGAAACGACAAAACACGAAAACAAAAACAAAGAAAACGTTGGGTTACCTCCCAACAAGTGCTTACTTTAACGTCTTTAGCTAGACCATCACTAACCTCGTCAATCTGGCGTTTTAGTAGCACTTGACATCTTTCCCGACTTGTGGAACCTTCTAAACTTCGCATTTACGGATGACCACCACTGACTATGGAAGTGGCCCCCCCCAAACTTGAATGAAACACTCGGAGTTCCATGCCGAGTCCACTTCTTCCTTCTCGCAGCTTCCTCGATAGGTCGAGAACCCTCGTGAGCGGCGATGCGTTATGATCGAGCAACAATCTTCCGCTTTCCAGCGTCGGGTTTGCTTGATGGCGTCGTATATAGAAATTTTGAGCTCCTCATCGTTAACACGAAGCGTGAGGTTTCCTTCCCGCACATCAATCAACGCACGACCGGTTGCTGAAAAGGTCTACCAAGGATTAGTGGTTGTTGTTTGAATTCGGGAATATCTAAAATAACAAAATCGGCGGGAAAAACAAAATCCTAATTCTTACCAACACATCTTCGACGATACCTTTTGGATATGTGACTGATCGGTCAGCCATCATCGATGAGATGTTCGTCGGCTTCATCTTTCCAAGGTGTAGCCGGTTGAAAACGCTCAATGGCATCGATTGATGCTACCCAAATCGCACAAAACATTTGGGAAAATCGCTCGCGATCTCGCACTCTAACGTGAAACTGCCGGGATCCTTCGCTTCAAGGGAGCTTCTTTTGCAAGACGGCAACGCACTCTTGGGATAGGAAATTTTCTCAAATTTCCCAAGTTTCTTCTTACTTGCAAGCGTCTTTTAAGAACTTCATGTGCCTGCATGTTTCGCAACGCTCAAAGAGAGCAAATTTATCTCAACTTTCGAAAAACCTCTTTGAAACGAGCAAACTCCTCGTCATATTTCGACTTGACAAGTCGACTGAAACGGACCGGAGGAATGTACGTGCGAGGATTAGCCTGCAGGGGTGCCTCGCGGTCGACCTCGCGATCACTGGGATGGTCGCGAGGAACATGCCGCGCCGATCTCCTTGTTCGCGTCGCGAGCTTGCGGGCGTTAGGTCGCTCATGAAGAACCGCGCCGCATGCGTGGATGGCTCGCGGTCGGGCGCGCTGGCGTTAGGTCGCCGCGAATATCGTAGGCAAAATTCTTGATGGCTCGCGATCGGGCTCATGATCGCGAGCTCGATCGCGAAGCTCGCCGAATGTTTTCTTGCTCTTCTTTCTCGGCTCGGGCTCGGGTAGGCTCGCCCACTCCTCGTCTGAATGGCGAAGCATCGACTCTTCGGGTTCACCTCAGTATTACTCGGAAATTGGCCCGCCTTTTGTAAAGGCATTCACTTGTACGGCAATTTGACCGATTTGAGCTTCCAACATCTTTATGTGTTTTCCCATGGCCGTAACAGTCGACTCCAAGTGATTTATCTTCGGCCCGGTGTTGCTGATGAACGAATTCTGATTCGTTGCCAATTGTTGGTTGCTTACAACCAACTGCTGCATCATATCTTCGAGACTTGGCTTCCTCGGCTCTTGAATCAATTCGACTATTGAAGCTCACCAAGGTTGTTGGAAATTCAATGACTCCTCGATTGATGTGGTGACGTTCTCATCTCAATCGACTTTTCAAAAGAGTGAATTTCTTCATGAGGTCGTCATATTTCGAATCACTCTCAACAAAGAACGCTTTGAACGATGGCGCTCTCTCCGTTGGCCATTGATAGTCTGTTGCGCCCATCTCTTCTAAAATTCGCTTGCCTCGTCCGACCGGTCGATTCAATAAGCAGCCCCGCCGACGCATCTACCATGCTCCTCAATGCCCGCCATGTCACCCACCGTAAAATTGTGTGATTTGCTCCTTGGAGAACCCATGTTGTGGGCATCGTCTCGATAGACCTCAATCTCTCCCATGCCTCGAATAATGATTCGTGGTGGTTTTGGCAAAATGAGAGATTTCGCGATGATCTTCTGGCGCTTTCGCCGGGAAAGTATTTCGAAAGAAACTTCACAAAGTTTCCCCAAGTGTCGATGCCACCGGTCCAAACTCTTGAACCAATCTTTCACCGTCACAATGAGAAACCGAACACGCACGATCCGGATAGTGTCTTGTGGCACCCCATTCGCTTTGATGGTGTCACAAATGTCGAGAAACGCCTCGAGATGCGCATTGGTCTTCCGTGACTCTCCCCAAACCGCTTCTCCTCGGACCATACCGATCGGGCGGTTTGAGCTCGAAATTATTTGCATCTACGCAGGGCCCCAACCGCCTCCTTGAACTGACCGGTGGGATGTCGATACATGTGGTTTAGAGGTCTCATCCTCCGGAGCGGGGACAATGATTCCATGTTCGCTATCCGACGCATCTCTCGCAAAGTCACTAACATACGTGCGACTTGCTCGGGAGGAATGCCCGCGTTTTATGGATCGGTGCCATTGCACTCGTCTCTTCTCTCGTCCTCTTCTCCTTTGAGAGCTTTCGATCTCGGGATCTAATAATATTTCGTGAGGTCCCCGAGATCTTGTACGCATAAACCACCATGAAGAGAAATTAGCACTAACAAAATAAATAAAATAATATATATATATAACTTGAATTAATAAATCCAAATCGTCAAATTATTCCTATGTGATCTTAATAATCCCAAGAACGCGCCAAAATTTGATCGCTCCTTTTCACACGTAAAAGTGTAATGATAAGGTGTTAAGTATCGTATCCATGAGATTGTATCACGAAAACATAGAAGCTAGCTCAACGATTATTCATCATTATTCACACGGATAAAGGGTGAGAGGTTTTAGGGCTTGAATTTAATCCAAAGCAAAGGTAACCAAACAAGAATATAAATAAAGCGATAAAACACGAAGATAACTATGAAGGAAGACTAACCCTAGGGATGCACCAATCCTATCCACAACGATGTTTATCCCGCTTATTACTAACGCTTTAATCCGCATAAAGACTAAGATCACATATATAACCAACAACTTCGCCACGACAATTGCGGCATTGATTACTAATTTTCCCTATTACGATTCGTCTCTATAGGAAAATAAGCAACTCCAAATGGATCACTAAGAATATGCTTCCTACGAATGTCCTATCTCAGTTACGACTCAAGGTTCATTCGTATCATGCATTCGATAACGATTGACAATTAATACAGTTACGTCATTAACCGACAACTAGATATGCATCAAGATTGATTAGAAATCAACACATATAAATAAGCACAATCGAATCATGAATCAATGCCTGGAAGGTAAATAACGATAGCAGGAATCACAACATATAGGATCGGATCATGCAAACCCTAGGATTAGAATAGAAAACTAGCCAGACATAATAAACGAAACGAAATACGAATTAACCATAAAAACAGAAATTAAATATATAAAACCCGTAGGGAAGCGTCGGATGAACAATGGTTGGTCTTGAATCCAATCCCAAGCGAACGAACGGAAAATAAAGGAAAACAATCGGACAAAACGTTCCGATCGATAACGAAACGATAAACTAAACTAGAATAACGTAAAAACAATACTAGAATTAAACTAAACGAAGACTAAAGCTAAAGAATGGAAAACCGAGAAAACTCAAGTAAAACTAGTCCGGGCGTGATTGGAGGCTCCTGGGTCCGAGGAGGCGGAGTGGGGTGTTGCACATATATAGGCACACCCCAAACCCTAATTTTTCCTTCGCGGCAGTTGCCTCGCGACCACCCTTCGCGGTCGCTAGGTGTGGTCGCGAGGTAACCTTCGCTGGCCTTCCGCCATGATGCGCCTCTTGCGCCGCTTGTGTACTCATGACCGACTAGCGGTCGCTAGCCATACTCAAGTGGTCGCGAAATCGTCGATGGCTTTCTCGCTAGGCTTCGCTCGCGGGCACATTCTCGCTGGTCGCGATCTTCCGGTTCTCGCGTGTTTCCTGGCGGCCGACCTAGCGACCGCCAGGGTGGTCGCTAGAACACGCCAGATTGTGTGTTTTGGCTCGTGCGCCGTTCCTTGCTTCGATTTTCAACATATAGACCTACACAACACCAAAAGAACACCCAAGAGCGATATCTTCTAAAAATAGATAAAACATTAGGAATTGATACGTAAACTATTATTAAACGAAAGCTAAACTCATCTTCAAATATCAACTATAAACGTGTAAAATGCGCGTTTATCGCCCTCCACAAGATTATCTTCCGTGCTGCTGGATAAACTTGAGGTCGGAGGATTCAAATACGCCCCGCACCATCCCGGGCCATGAGCTTCACTCAGAGGCGGTTCAACCCAAAGGTGTCATTACCTTAGGTTCACCGTAGGACGTGCTCCTGTCGGTCACAAAGTCCATTCAATTTTTCCCGGCACGAGCTCCTCTCCGCACAACATCATCTCGCGTAGATTGGCTATACGCCACCAATGCCGCCGCTCGCTGTACCACCTCGCAATCAAAATACCCACCCCGATGGGAGTGCTAAGCATCCGTGGTAACCAAACGGTAGAGCCAAAGAATGCCTACGAGTCTCAACCTGGATGTAGCCTTACCTGCATAGCAATTACTGAATCCCGTGCCGCCACCTGGACGACCGACCGAGAATCTTGACTATACCACGACGACCCTCCAAAGTTGTCAAGGTCGGCGTCGTGGCCCACCGATATTAGGCGGCATGTCATGCGACTCGAGGGAATACAGGACGTGTTCGCATGGTCCCCACCGACATGACCGGAGTGTCGCCCGAGCTCATAACTCATCGCCTCAACATCGACCCGCCACTAAGCTAGTTCGTGAGAAGAAAAGAGTGTTTATGCTGCAGCGGCGGCCAGTCATAAGAGACAAGTGACTCACTCCAAGGCCAAGATCTTGTTCGAGGTTACACCCGACCGGATGGCTAATCCGATCGTGGTCCGAAGCCGTGAGGGTGGCGCGTGTGCGCCGACTACACCGACCTCAACAAGCACCGCCAAAGGATTGCTACCCTCCCGACATTGACAAGGCGTGGAGGCACCGTAGGCCATGAGGTCTTGATTTCTTGGATCCGCATGCGGGTACCACCAAATCCCGATGAGCCAGAGGACGCCCCAAAGATGCGCTCATCACCGACTTGAGTTCAAGGCATCGAAAGATGTCTTCGCCTAAAGAACGCCAGAGCTACCTACCGTAGGATGGTGGACGAATATTCAAGGACCACATAGGGAGATCGTCGAGGTCTATGTCGGCGACATAGTAGTCAAAAGTCGAAAATGAAGAATCGCTGGCGACCTAATTCTAACTATCCTCCAACTCCTCGATCGCCAACCTCAAGCTCAACCCCAGTGCACATTCATGGTGAGGACGGTAAATTCACAGGATGCTGGTTTCACAAGAAGGCCTGAAGGCAAATCCCACTAAGGTGAAAACGGTGCTCGACATGCAGGTGCCAAAGACCATCCGTGAGATCCACAAACTCACCGGGTGCCTAGCCGCCCTCAGCAGATTCTTATCTCGGGCTGCCGAGAAGCAGCTTCCCTTCTTCAAGATCTTGAGGAGAGCTCCGAACTTCGCCTGGCAGGAAGAACACCAGGTCGCCTTCGCACAACTAAAAGAGTATCTCGCCGACCTGCCGACCCTGTCCGCCCCAAAACAAGGTGAAATCCTCTCTTTATATCTGGCCGCCTCGGACGAGGCAATCAGTGCGGTATTGGTACGAGACGAGGGGGACGGCAACTCCCCATCTACTTCATTAGCCTCTCAAAGGACCGAGACGAGGTACACCAACCTCGAAAGGTAGCACTGCCCTAGTGAACGCCAAGCGACGCCCGACCCTACTTCCAAGCCCATTCCGTCTGTGTACTAACCGACTTACCCTTGAGACAAGTCTTGTCAAAGCCGTAATCATCCGGACGAGCAGCTGCTGGCATGGAGCTCGGCGAGCACGATATTTCAGACTCCCTGTGCCGCCATAAAGGGCAAGCTCGCCGACTTCCCGTGGAGGCGAAGTTCACCGAGGTCGGCTCTACCGGCGAGGTCACCCAACTCCCGCCCCACGCAGAGGAATCATCCTGCACCGCCCGGTGGTTGCCGCAGATGTCGTGGGCGAGCTTCATGCAAAACAGCAATGAGCGGCATCCTCCTCCTCGCCCGCATAAGCAGAAGTGACCCACGCCTCGGTTTACCTTCCCACCACAAACAACGAGGTGGAGTACGAGCCGATCTCGTGACTCTACCGCAAAGGAATTGAAAGTGGACAGGTCCGATCTTCTGAGATTCTCGTCGTGGTAAACCGTGTCCTGGCGAATACGAGGCGAGGGGATCGAATGAAGCAATACCGAGAAGCGCAACGAGATGTTGACCTCATTCGGTATTTCACCACGAGGAAAATACCGAGCCGACGTCCCAAGAAGTTAGTCACGTCATCAACAAGTCCACCTGGAGAAAATTCATTCCGTAGCATCGCTGAGTCCCACATCGACATCATCACCGAGATAGAGCCGAATCGATGTCTTCCATAAAGCCTATCTCGGAAGATGGCGCCTCGCCTCAAGATCGCTCGAGGCCAAAAAGATGATGGTGAAATCCCAAAATTACCTCACACATGAGGCGTTCTCAGAAGTCTTATCTTCAACCCTCCCGAGTGCCCCTGACCGTAAGAATCGACTACGCACTCAATGAGATTCACAGAGGTCTGTGGAAGTCACATCGGTCGCGAGCTCTCTCAAAGAAGACGATGAGGTCGGATATTATCGCCCACCCTCATCCAAGATTCGCCGAGCTCGTTAAAAGTGTCGGCGCCGCCTTCACCCACGGTCAAGAAGCTACCCCAAACCGATCTAAGCACCTACGAGTCCGTGGCCTTTCATGCGGTGGGGATCGACATCGTAGGTCCGCTTGACCGAGCACCGTCGCCTTCGATACTTAGTCGTGGCCGTGAGACTACTTCACAAACGGGTCAAGCAGAGCCACTTTCGAGCCTCTCAAGCGGAGGATTCGGACCTTCGTGTGGAAGAACATAGTTTGCCGCTCGCAGATACCGCATATCTTGGTCTCGACAACGGCACCAGCTCGTCGACAAAACTTTCAAGGAATGGTGTGAAGAGCTCCGATCGAACAACGATTCACCCTCGATCGCACACCGCGCGCGAATGGTCGACCGAGGTGACGAACCGCACGATCGCATAAGGATTGAAGAAGAGGTTAGACCGAGCTAAGGGTGATTGGGCTGAAAATCTCCTCAAGTCCTCTCGTCCCACAGACAACACCGGACTTTGCACCCGAGAAACCCCTTCACTTGGTCCACGGACCGAGGTCATCATACCGCCGAGATCGGCGCGACCGAGCCCACGCACTCTTCACTTCGACCGAACGGAACGAGGAAGACCTCGTGTCAACCTTGATGCTCTCGAGAGAAGCCTTGAGCTCGCCTTCATAAACGAAGCCAAATATAAGGGCCGTGTCGCACGGTACTACAACAAAGAGTAAAAGCCGCCACACCCAAGTAGGCGACATCGTCCTGAAATAATGAAGCCAGCAGAGCCAGCCGCCTTAACAAGCTAGATCCGACATGGTAAGGTCCATACCGCTCATGAAGACCTCGCAAAGGGGCCTATAAGCTTGCTCACTTATCCGTGCACTTATCCCCGAACCCGGCATATCACTCATTTGAGGAGCGACTTTACATAGCTTGATTTCAGATCAAGATCATGTTAGTCCTCTTATTGCTTTGCACGAAATGCGATGTTATTTACTTCTCAATAAAACATTTGTTTTTCTCGAATAAGTATTTCACTGTCTCATCTTATGCTTATGTGCACATCCGCCTCGCCGGATAACACATAAATAACCTTCACAAGAGGACGTCCTCATTTAAGACGACAAACCCACTAAGTAGGGTACTCGACTAAGCGTGCGCACTCGCAGATTACTCATCGAATTGAACGCCCTTGCAAGGCATACAGACTACTCATTAAATTGAACGCTCACATGCACGCATCAGATTACTCATTAAGTTGAAACATCTACATGCAAACGACGTCCACATCGGATCTCGCCAAATTATTCCCTTTATTTGGGAAGATATACACTTCTATATACGCCTAAATACATTTATGGCTAAAACCAAGTCCTAAGCTATTTGTACCTCTCGAGGGAAAATATACACTTCTCGCATACAGCCTAAATACATTTACGACTAAATACAAAGTCCTAAGCTATATACACCTCATTCAAGCCCGAGCTCCTCACGGACTCATCGAAGTCCGCACCGCCTCGAACAAAATCTCCGGTCGGCGATGAATACCCGAACGAACTTGGTGCCCTCCACCCAATCAATGAGGTCGACACCACCCCTGCCTCGCTCCGGGTGCAACCGAGCCAAGACAGATGGGTTCCACCCGGCGGGCATTCCTACACCCGAGGTCACACTCGCCCTCGAGCTTGACGCTGGCCAGACCACGACCTCACCCCCGACCGCCGCCCTTCCACGCCGACCAGTCCCGGGCGCCCGACCGCCGACGACCGCCCCTACGCCCCTTTCGGCCGACCCATCAACCAAGACTTCGGCATGATCGGGCGAGCCTCCTCCTCGGTTCTTCTATTATTGGATCGCTGAGCCCGCCGTGGACTCGCCGCGGGTCAGCATGCGCCGCCACGGACGATCTCGCATATCCGCATGTACTTCACGATGGAGTCGACGCAGCCTTTAAACTTTTGCCGTTAGCCCTCCTCATCCCTCAAAGACCATGCCCTCCGCCAAGAAGCTCGAACTGATATGGTAGTTCCACCAGATCGGTGGATTACCTTCATACTCGCATGCTCTCCGAGATCCGAGCTAGCTTCTCCGCTGCCACCGAGCCGCCCTCACATTGTATTAGCCGCCCTCGATCACATCGTAGATAGGTCGCCCTCGACTTCGAACAGATGATCCTTAGCTTTAGAGCCTCGTTCAAAGAAGGAGGCAGCCACCTCTCGATCGGCTTCTCGCAGCTTCTTCTCCGTGTCGGCGGATGACGCCGAGCCGACGTCCATACTGGCAAAACTTGAATCACTCGGACGATCGGCTCCTCCAAAACAAAGACCTCCTCGTTCTTCTCGGCTAAGGCACCTCGGCCTCTTTCGCTTGGTCACAGATCATGATCAAGCCCGAATATTGAGAAGCGTAATGCTAAACAAAAAAAGGGAGAAGGACAAAAGACAAAGGACAAACACGTTCAGAAAATTGCGCCTTTATTTATAACGGGGGAAAAAAAAGTACAAAGGTCGGGGATCCTAATGATCCCAGCAGTATTTAACCTATTACATTGGGGTCGCTGACCTCGGCCGCCTTGTCGAGTCGCCACCACCGCCTCCCGCCTGCCTCCACTCGGCCCCACCTCACTGCCTCGCTCCGCCTCGGCGAGGAGTTCCCGAGCTCCGGCCTCATCCTCCCACATCGGGCCACGGCCTCGGCCGTCAAGAGAGGTGGAGGAAGATAGAGCCTCTACCACGGGAAGGAGCCGCGCCGCATTACTCCCATGTAGTCCTTCTCAGATCGCCCGAGGCGCGACTCGACCCGCCCATGCCCGACCTTGTCGGGTCGTGCATCGAGGCCGCCAACCCTCCGAGACAGGAGGATATCACCCGAGGCCCAAGATCGCAGCCAAACCGAGACGGGGACGAAAGGTCTCGACTCGATCACCTGCGGGCGAGGCCTTCAACATAGGTCCTCGCCCACCACCAGAAGGCACTCATCCGATCACCGAGCTTCTTCTCCGCCTCGGCCGCCTCCTCGGGCACCCTCCACTTAGCACGGGCCACCCGCAGGCCCGATCCTTCCGCTCATCGCGGCCTCCGCAGCTGCCCTTGCAGCCTCGGCCTCGACCTCGCGACTCACGGGCACTAGCGCTGGACTGGGTGGCGGCTTGCCTCCAAATACTGCAGAATGCGGGCGCCCACCAAGAACCCGTATGCGGTGCAGCTCACCAACCGACGCCACATCCCGTGATACCCAACAACAAGATCACATAACACAAAAGATACAAGGGAATATGGCAAAGGCTCAGACTGGGAAGGATATAGGAGAGTCCGAGGTCGGCACCTCGAACGCACACGGGCGCGAGACCCTCCCCGCTGGTCGGACTCGAGGTCGGCGGTGGACGTACCACCACCGGTTCAGTCATCCACGACCTCAGCGGCCGAAAGGTGCCTGGCCGCCGCCTTTTTGGTGGCACTGGCCCAAGACTGCGCAGGGACGACGAGGCCAGCTTTAGTCTTCTTCTCATGATCGAGCTTCATCATGACAAAGAGAAAAATTTGTTCAAGACAACGAGGTCGGACATGTGAGCAAATAAAAACAAAAATTTATACGGGATGCCCTCACCCGATCGTGACCCGCCTCCCGACGCCCGACCTATAAACGCCACCGACATTGTTCAGTCATCCTCGATGAAATTAATAGATAATATTTCACCGAGGTTGTTGAGCTCTTTTCTCCATATAGCCCGGCTCGACTTTCACGCCCATCATCTTACCATGCCCACTCATACCCTGATGCCCATCGCCCGCAAGAAGAAATACTTATTTTGCCAACGGGACACCTTCGAGGGCCGCCACCTTAAACTTCACCGAGGAGACAGATAATACCTATAGTCTCGACACTTAAAAGCACATCAAAACCTCAAGGATAACTCCCGGCAATGCCATAATAAGAGAGTCTAGCCCCACCACCGACCTAATGGAATTCGAGGTCACCGACATATGGGATCCGGAAATAGTCTTGGATCCTAAGGAAAATTGGGGCAAGGAAACCTAAAGCCGGCTCGTGGCATCTACATATACTGTAATAAACCCTCCTGAGGGCCATACCTTTATCATC